>CAKOAT010206265.1:115048-158785 GCA_932364175.1 Eruca vesicaria subsp. sativa
GACAACGCATGGAAGGCTATCATGTCCATATTGTCAAGATAACACTGATGCTTTCCAATTAAAACACGGAAGGAAAACGTGTTGGTTTGACTGTGACAGGAGATTCCTACCACCTGACCATCCATATCGTAGGAGTAGAAATTTGTTTACGAAGAACAAGAGGGTGTTTGACAGTCCACCTCCGGAAATTTGTGGGGCATATTTGTTGACACAGCTAAGGGATTTTGGTGCAGAAAGGACGCCAGACGTCGGTGGACATGTGCATTATCCGGTAGATGCTGTTGGAGAACTACATAACTGGCACAAAAAAGAGTATTTTCTGGGATCTGCCATATTGGAAGGATCATCTGCTGAGGCATAATCTAGATGTCATGCATATTGAGAAGAACTTTTTGACAATCTCATGAACCCGATCCTTAACGTTCAAGGTAAAACAAAAGATAATTTGAAGTCAAGATTGGATTTAGTCGATATATGTGCTCGTCCAGAACTTCATGTTGTGATTAAAACCTATTTTGTATTTTAATATCATTAAAACTATTTTTTTTTTATTTTTTTTCTGATTAAAACTATTTTTTATTTTTTTTTTCTGATTAAAACTATTTTTAATTTTTTTTTGTGATTAAAACTGTTTTTACTTTTTTTTTAATTGATAGGTCTACTGGAGATCAGAGTCGGCCTCGAGTTTGTCGTTCCGTACCACGAGGTTCTAGTGGTTCGGGGAGCCGCTCTCGGGGCTCTCAGGATTCTTCGCCGACGCAGGACATTTCCGATCCTCCAGTCGTTCCGGGAGCGATGACTATTGAACAATTGGTTCAACCACCCGGTCGTGAGCATCTTCTCTATCTCACCGAGTATCTGTCGGGACGAGGTCAAACATGGTCATTAAGACTTTTTTTTTCTTTAAGTGTTTATTCATTATTAATAATTTTATCCTTTTTGATAGGTTCAACCGATCCGGGAATGGGATCAGCTCATGGATCAACCGGATGATGTACTCGGACCTCAAGAAGGGATATCCGACGTTCACACACTTCCCTCCCGCCGAACAGGAGATGTGGTTTCGTCAGTTTGCGGTAAGTATTCTGTTTTTTAAGTTATATTTTCATCTTTAATATTAATATTATACTAATTGTGTTTTTTTTTTCAACAAGAGTTTACCTGGCATCCCGATCATACGCCATTTATCCGCAACGCCTTCATCCATAAAGTTATGGATAACTATGGGAAGCAGATCCATGAGTGGAAGCAGAAGTGGCGCATCAATAAGGTATCGATTTATTAAATTATTTTTTAAATTTTAAATTTATTTTTAGATTTATTAAACTATTTTTTATTTATTTATTAAAAGGTCCCGAAGTCGGTGAACGACACGGTTTGGACTTGTGTGAGCATTGGAAGAAAGGCGAGATGGCAGCAACCTCCAGCACCAACTCCACCAACCGCAACAGCGATCGTGGCGGTAAGGGCGTGGCCAAGCACAACATGGGTGCCATGAGTATTGCCACTCTTGGAGATAAAATGGTAACTTGAATCTCTTTTTTTTTTCAATTATTTAAGTATTTTTATTTTATTTTTATTTTTATTTGTATGCATTTATTCTGATTTCTATTGTTTTTTTTAACTTATATTTTTTCTAGGCGGAAGAAAATGATGGCGAGCCGGTTGATTCTTTCAAACTGTTGAAGCGGGCGCATACCAACAAGCATACTGGGGAGATTGATGATGGTCTTATCAAGGAGGTGGTTGACATGATCACCACTCTCAAGGAAGACGAAGATCTCCGTCTATCCTAGCTTCAAACCGAGCTCGACTCCACTTCGACAGCTTCGGTCTCCCTATCCCGAGAACGAATCAACGAGATTGTTGAAACGGTAAGATGTTTTCATAAAAATTCAATTCATTTATTTCTTTATTTTTATTTTATAATTTTTTTTATTACTAAAAGTTGTTTATTTTCTTTTTCAGTCGGTTCCAACGAAGAAGGGACGTTTGGTCGGTTTGGGTCATCGATCCAAATCGGTTCCTCCTACATCACAACCGCCTATTGATCCAATGGTTATGGAGCAGCTGCACGACAAGGATGACCACATAGCTGCGTTGGAGGCGAAGATGGAGGAACAAGAGAAGGGGTGGGAGGCATCGAGGAAGCAGAACGAGCGCATGATGGAGATGATGAAGCGGATGTACCCGAACGACCAATTCCCGTAGTGTTTTTTTTTTCAAAAACTCTGAATGTTTTTTTTATTTGAACTACTCTATTATCTAATATATTTTCAGTTTTTAATTTTATTTTATATTTTTCGAATTTTAATTAAAAAACAATTAATTTATAATTAAAAAAAAATTTTTTTGGAAAATTCCGAGGAGCTGGACTTCCTCGGAATTTTCCGAGGAATTTGAGTCCTCGGAAAATTTCGAGGAACTGGGCTTCCTCGGAATTTTCCGAGGAATTTGAGGCCTCGGAAAATTCCGAGGAAGCCAAGTTCCTCGGAATATTCCGAGGAACGAATCTGTTAGAAAATTCCGACGACTACATGTCCTCGGAAAATTCCGAGGAAACATGTCATCGGAATTTTCCGATAACTTTTCTCCCTCGGAATGTTTCCGAGGACATCTCCATCGGTAAAATTCGAGGGAATTCCGAGGAAACCTCTGACAAAACTGTTTGTCGGAATGTCCTCGGAATTGTGGTTGTCGGTATTTCCTCAGAATTGTTCGAGGAAATACCGAGGAAACCAGAATTTCCGACGAAAAGTTTCCGACGACCGTTTTCATCGGTATATCCTCGGAATACCCTAATTCCGACGACATTCCGACGAATTTTTCCGTCGGAATCGCCGTGTTTTCTTGTAGTGACCAAGATTCCCACCATCTTCTCAAGATGATTCCTCCACTTGGATTATTGTCCATATCTCCTGATCCTTATTGTTACCTCCAGGTCGAAGAGTTAGATCAAACAAAAAGACCTTGAACCTGAGTAGTTGTGCCTCTTATAGTCATAGATGACATTTGATGTTTTTTAAATATTGTAAACCGATTTATTTTTAACTAACTATATACTATTTTTTATATCCGGTTTTAAGTGGATACAACTTACATAACTTAATCTTATATTATAAAATATCCATAACAACAACCATATAATAGTGACACAAAACACATCTAGATCAATCATACTTCAACTGTCAACAATTTTTTAAGCTTGATGTTTACTATATAACCTAGTTCATCATTCATAATTACATACCAGTTTTAGAATATATTATCTAAAATCTAACGTCATAACCGGTTTCACATATTATTCAAAACCATTTTCATGAACTAAAACTGGATAAAAATAGTTCATATCTGGGTTCAAGGTTTGAGTGCTACTAGTCGACCCATCAGAGTTTTTGGCTGGTTCATCCTAGTTCTTATCATCATTATTGTCCACCAAAACTACTTGTTTACCATTTTCAACATCAATCACAATTATTTTCGGAGTTCCACCTCTTATATTTTCCAATTGAAAGTGGACTTAGAGCCCTATTACCACATACAATAATCCACAAAAAAATAGACCTGCAACTAAAGAGAGGAGCTACTCACCATACTGTTGATGAGACGAAACCAGATCTAGAATCCAGCTCTGAAACTTAACACGCCCAGACTAAACTAATGATGAAGAGAAGGTCTTGCCACTACTACACTCAGAAGAAGCAAAAATTAGAAAAGAACCAAACCTAAATTAGAAACAGATCTACTATGTGAATCACCAAAAAAATAAATTTCACCTTTCACTCCCTAACCTGCACACTAGAAGCACCAAAATAAAGAAGACTAAGGATTTAATGGAAGGCAAGAAAATAACTCTGACGAAGACAAAAGACGCACTGCCGCAACTGAAAACCTAAAATCTCTTTATCGCACTCTCCATCATTTTTACTATATCTTTTGGTGAGCATAGATATATTAATAAATATATTTGAATTACTTAATTCAATATTTTCCGTAAATATGGTAGCATGTAAACACTGCAGTAAGGCTTTAAGGTAAAAACTATGTAAAAGTATAACCAGCTAAATAGTTCATTTTTTTATTGGTCGAAATATAATTAAATGTATAGATAATTGTATTTTTTATTTTGAAAAAATGTTAAACTAAATATTTTTTATAATTTATGTACAAAAACCTAAAAAGACAATTAAAATGAAATGAAGGTAATAGGAATTTTATCGATTAAGTTGTTGTGACAGACACAAAATATTTGATAGCGTGCTACATGATGTAACCAGTGCCGTTTCCATTAATTTCATACAGTCCAAGCTTCTAAGAGCAAGTGCATCAATGACCCGATAGTAGGATTCAAAATTTTAGTTTTTTATTATTATTATTTTTTTGTTTGATTTTTTTAAAAAAAAAAAAATTGGACCAATAACAGGCCGCCACATGACATGGAACCCGCAAAAAGAGTCATGAACCGGTTCAGCAGACAGAACCTTTGCGATCCGAGTTCACCAAAAATCAGTATTATAATATTTTGTTTTTTTTTTGGGAAAAGTGTCCCTGCCCCATGACCCCTTGGTGCACATGCTCTTCTCATTTTTAAAATTGAATCAAAAGTATGAAAGACTAGACTAGTAGCAACCATTTGAAAAGCCATATAAAACAAGGCTACAAAATCCCTCGCACTGTCACAAAAAGAAGAATTAAAAAGCAAAAAATTTAAAAGACACAAATCATCATCGATCGCTTGTATGGTTCCGCATGTAATGACACAACAACATACACAAACTCTTTTTACTCGTTGCGGATTGTCTGATACTTTCCCCACAATGCTTCAAGCCTCTTCATCTCAGCCATTAAGCTCTTGAACTTGTGGCTGTAATCCACTCCACTGTTGAATTTTACATTAAATTAAAAAATAAAAAGATCAGATTAGTTTGTATTTTTTTTTAACGCAAAAGAGAGAATCATAATCTTTAAGAAATAGAGAGCGAACCTGATACGATCCAACGAGGAGATAGCACGAAGAGCACTTCTGATCATGTCTTCATTACGGTCATGCTCTTGCTTCACGGCATCTTGCTTTGGCTTGAAGTATATCGTCTTTTGCAGCGGTTCCACCAGCGAATCCAGTACTGAACAAAAACCATAATGATAAGTAATGTTTTACCCGATTTGAAACAGTGATTTTGGAAAAGTTATTTTAACATACCAGCTAGCACAGCTGATGGGCATTTATCAGCTAGTAGTGAGAGTATAAGATGACAAATCATCTTCAGATCATAATGATCTGCATAAACAGAGATTTATGTTATAAAGATAAAGGGTAACTCTAGGTTAATTAACCTACAAGAGAGATAAGGACATACTCACCTTCTAGTCCGGACTTGAGGAAAGGAATAATGAAAGAAGACGGATTCAGTTGATCAAGACAGCTATCGAGCAGAGTAAATACACACTCAAATGCTGCTTTCCTCAGTTCAAGCCCGTCATCAACAACGTGCTTGAATGGCCCTAAATCAACCGTTCTTATCAACTCTTTCTGCAAAACAGAATCTCCTTAGTTGATATAACAGGATCATTGTTATCACTAAAGAGCCTTTTCTATATAAATTACCTTGATAACGGTTTGATCATAAAGAAGCGGTAACAATTCAGAGAGGAGTCCTTTAATAAGGTTTGGTTTATAGTGAGCAAAGGTACTCAGAGCTGACACAGCTGCACGCCTAACATGCTGCATAAATCAAAGAACCGGGATTAAAAAAAAAAAAAAAGTTAACAGTCATACTTGATATCATCGAATGGGAATCATTTTATTTGACCTACCCTGTCACCATCTTTAATTAGCATGAGGAATGAAGAAATCTCAGGGAAGATGATTTCATCTAATTTCTCAGGCCGTTCCACTACAGAATATTTCACAGCGGTAACAACAGTCGCACGAGTGAAAGCGGCTGGACTAGTCGTCCTCACCTATAAAATTTCATTCAGAATGCAATACACCAAATATTATTCATCATTCAACTCGCTACAGAATAAATGAAGATAGTAAGATTGTTCTGCAGCTACCTTGAGTGCAGGAACCAGCTTCTCAGGTTCTATCAACGCCATTTTTCCCAAGCATTCAGCAACGACGTTCCTTACACCCTCTTCCTCGCTTTCACAGTGGTTAAACAGCAAAGCGAGTATTTTCTCAACACTGGAATTCTGGAAGTCAGCTTTATCAACAGACTGCCTCACAATCACCTGAAAACCCAAGAAACAAGGTATGAAGTCTAGTAATATATCTCATTTTATAGTATAATTTGGATGCTTGTTCAGGTAAACAAACCTCCTTGAGCGAATGAAGGAGAATATATTGTTTCTTCTGTTGATTATCAATCTGGTTCAAGATAAACGGCAAATAATTCGACAGATTGCCAACAGCAATGTTTCCAAGAGCATATGAAGCCGCAGACTTTATTTCTTCGAAAGGAGATTGGAAAGACTCAATGACGATCGTCTCAATGCCAGTATGTGCGCTTAGATCTTTCCTTCTCCCAATCTCACCAAGAGACAACAGGGCAAGATGCTGTTTTGCCTGCACGAGAAAAACCATCACCACAAAAATAAGCCTTTAAAACTGTAGATCAACAAATGCAAAATAAATAATTTTGACTAATCCGAAAGCTTACTGAATTTGTGCGGCTGTCATCTTTAAGGATTTCTATAAGCATCTTAACTGTGGACGAGCAATTCTTATCACCTGCCGCGAGACAAAGAACAGCGACACACTGTGCAATTGAATATAATGCCTGCTTTGGGACGCCTCCAGATTGAGGGGAAGGCTTAGCACAAGATAGTAATGAGTCGAGTAACGTGTAAAAACTCGTGTTTGCATGATACACCAGAGCTTCAAAGAATCCTTGGAGAGCCTGTGACAAGCATCCACAAAATCATTTCTTTTTTAATCTTTGATCCCAGGCAAAGTATAAAACAATTCAAACAAGCACAAAAATTTACCAATAGAGCTTGACCCTGGAGCAATGGGCTCTTAACTAAAGTTAATGCCTGCGGAAGAACTTTGTTGCGAACCGCCAAACTGATATTTTCACTACAACTCTTTCCGGTCATCAGAGTGCAGCAGAGTTCAAGTGCAAGAGCTGTCATGTGGAGGTCCGAAACGCTGAAAAAGACAGATGAGAGTCATTCTTCTCTAAACCGCCAACCAAGAAAAGTTTTAGAGAGAAAAAAAAACATTGGGGGAAGTTCTGGACAAACAGACCATATCAGAGATGAAAGCTCCACAACAATAACTTCATAAGCATCTGAGCCAATTTTATCACCGTAGGCTGTTACCAAGGTATTCATGGTAATTAGTGTTGCTTGCCTTAGAACCCGATTAGCCTGTTATACAAAAACATTAATACACATTTCCTAAGTACCGGACACTGCATTCAGAGATTTTTTCACTATTATGAAACAGTAAACAGAAAAAGTACATAGTAGATGCCTATTAGTAAGAAGCCATATACCTTCCTTAAGAATCCAGTTAATTCAGTAATCAAATGGTCCAAGACACATGATAGATCAATGTGCAGCGGAGAAGTTGCAATGACAGCAAATGCCTGCATGCACCAACACAATCACAGACATGAGCTAATTAGAATTAACATATAGAATCGTCAATAGAAGCACGAGAACAACCTTTACTGCTGTGAGGCGAGTGATTTCGTTTCCCATTCGGTCAACAAGCACAGGAAGGCATGAAGGTAACTCTGCTCCAAGTTGATCGCCAAATGTTGAAATCACAAGGCCCATGCAGGTAATAGCACACTCCTTGACCTCCTGTCGAAGGGACGAGAGATTAAGAAACAATCTCCAGACAATTTTATCAATTTCAGTAACTAATCATAAAGACAATTTTAAAGAGTTTCACAAAGAAAATTCAGATTTAATGACCCAAAGCAAGGTACTCAAAAACGACGATAAACAAATTTAAAAAGGGATTCGTGCCACAAACCTGGTCCTGGTCTTGATTTGTCAAGCGGGACATTATCGCATTGTAGATTGGATGAACAAATGGTCTAAAATCAAAGCCCATGCTCTAAACCACATAAGAGAAATATCAGTGGATGCAACTACATGAGGATGGTCTATGGGTAAAAGTATGTGTTGAATAATAATTAAAAGAAAAAGCTGACACTGTATCTAGAGAACATACTGACTAAGTGTGTAACATGATGTCTCAATGTAATAAGATACTCACCTGAGTACTTGGGCGTACTACTCTCACAAGTTCCCCACATACCCTTAATGCCTCAGCGGTCACCTTGTAATAGCGTTCGCCAACAGCAGCTAAAACAGGACTAGAAAGAGCCTAGACGGATAAAAAGTTAAAGAGTCAGTCGAAACCTTTAACTGAAGTCTATGAACTCAACAAAAGTCATTGAACAAGTGTCAATATTTCAATGGGTCTGAAAACCATAAGATGTAAGATGTTTCCAACCTTAATGTAAGGATGAAAAACAGGAGGCGCATGCGATGCTAAGACTAACTTTGTGAAGACAAGAGCTTCGATTTTCAAGTTTGAAGTAGAAGATTTATCCTGGAGGGGAAAAGGAGGAAACATGAGCAAAGAACTACACCAAGAATACGTAAATATTTATACTGGATGTCCCCACTAACATTTAACGCTCTTTCAATTCCAGGAACTAGTGAACCAATATGATCAGCAAGGCAGTCAGGCAGGACGACCACAAGTTCTCTTAAAACAGAGAATGCTCCAACCTACGGATAGGCAAGGAGTTATAAAAATATCAAATAGGAACTAAACCAACAGAGAAATTCACACTTTCGTACCTTTGTCTTCACTGACTTTTCACGCAGTTGCCTATTTATGGATTTCACTATCTTTGAGACTTCTTGCTTAAGTAGCCATTTCGCACTGCATCGATCAAAGATCATTAATGTGACAGACCGTCCATACTGATGGAGTGAAGGATTCAGAAATTCTACCTTGATTCATCGGTGTCAGTTTGACCTTTTGTGACATTTCCTGTTTGCCGTAACAGATCAATGAATGTGTTGAAAACATCCATCTGTAACAACATACCTCGGATGAGAGATCATTGAGCAATGCAGTATAGAGCATCTATTTATTTTACATACCTTCACATTTTCCTCCCTTTCCTTAAATCTATCAATTAGTTTTGGACAGGCCTGCAAAAGAAGAGACTTATTTATATTTTTCTGAACAATAGACTATACATTAAAATTTCATTTCTTACAAAAACGCCAATTATCAACAAAGTTAAAGATGAAAAAATATCAAATATATAATCCTCTTGATAGTTATTAAAGGAAAAAGGATATACCTCTTGATATACTTTAGAGATCATCTCCGAACGAGAAACAATTAATCCTGCCAAGCATTTGGCAGCAGCTCTCCTAACTTTCCAGCTGGCATCCTCATCATCCGTGTACTCATTCGCACTCTCACTATGAGGAAAAAAAGACAGATATCAGTGAGACAAATTTATACTGCAAGGGGCTAGGTTACAGATCCAATCCCTATATCAGAACTTACTCATCTTCTTCATCTTCAAGAGTCTCATCATCAGTATCTTCCTCCATGTTGTCCGTAAAATTTGGGTCATAACTTATGTACTCCAATGTGAGATTCAAAATTTCATCACAGTATGGTGAGATGTCCCTTGGACACCGTAGCAAGAAACTTTCAAGTGCCTGCAGTTAAATATCATAAACATTTTAATACAACTTTCATTCAAGCTTATTAAAGATTAAAACTCAAATTTCAGACGACAGGGTAACAGAAAAAAAAACTCCAAGCATGCCTACGTAATTGGCCAATCAAGAAATTGGATAAGAAAAATAAAAAGATGCACGCCTAGTGAGAAAGTAGAATAGGGAATCTTGTGTGAGACCTGTAAGCTATACTCGCGGAGCTCCTCATCATTCTCTGAAGCGCTGGTGCAGTAATTGATCAATACCGGAACAGTGTTACCAAGATGAGTCCCAAATCGGTATCCAACAGAGCGACTGAAACAAAAATAAACGTGATAAATATCAGCACACCCATGGCATGTCCAATCATAAATTCATAATACGCAAGGTAAACCATGCATTCCATTCAGTAATAGTCACGACAACCACAACTAACAGAAACATATTACAATACTACAGTTAATACATGGATGGAGACAAATTCCACACCAAAGACGGATAAAATGGAAGTACCTTAAAGCTCCAATCATTTGAATATTGGTGCGTGTAATCTCCGATTTCGCCTTCTTGTTACTTAGGTTTTTCACAACTTGAACTGTCGCTTTTGCGAGCAAATCATCAGACAGACTCGAAGCAAGAGATGCTGAAACCCAAAAAAAGGAACTTAAATGAGATATCCAACATCGAATTAAGACTTGCTATATAAGAGGCCTGGGGGGAAACAAATGGAGTTAAATATATCATCTGAACCCGCGTTGGTATCACATGAATTGACACCAACAGCTGAGATCCATATTCACGGGCTGAGGAAAGCTGACACTCAATCCCAATGAGATTAGAAACTGGTTTCACATCCACCAAGTATTGACAGAACTAGCCAGCAATCTTAGTCTCAATTTTGTTAACTTACCAATGCATGTAACAGTCTTCTTCCTGACTGTGGCTTGGTTACAACCCAATTGCAATAGCAATGCGTTCAATAGCTTCTCGTGATCATCTGCCATTAAACTTCCGTACTTTTGAACAACATCACACATGATCTCAAGACATTCACACTGAATCCCTGAGCTCATTCCCTTCAGAAGCAAGATAGCAAAAAGTTAGTTACTTGCAAAACAAGTAGATTAGGGTAGACACGTAATTACAAGCGTCTACTGTTCTCTGCTTTACTAAGAGTTATTCAGAAAAAGCTATTAAACTGTGACGGCACCAACAAAACTATCAGGTAAAATCAATTCACTTATAAGTATCAGTCCATCTACTGTGTAGTCTGACTTTTTCTTTGAATTGTAAATTTGTAATTTTACTGGCATCCAGAAATTGTATCAGACACTGATGGTGGCATATTCAATTGGAAAAAAAAAAAAAGGAATAGGCCTTCCAGCAACTAACCTGGCCACTTATCCCTCCAATCATTTGTGGAGTTAGAGTAACAAGAATAGATGGAGCAAGCGAAGGAGCAACTTGAGCGACAACAGTCCTGAGAGCTATGCTTGCGGTATCACGGTGTTGGTCTTTCCCATGCAGAAGTTTCTCACATAACTTGTTGGTCATCTCCACAATACGCTCTTCTCCAACCTTCTTCACCAATGGAGCAAGACTGGAAGAAAAAATCATACATCAAAGTTCGAATAGAGTCAGCTAATTTTACATATCTCAAAGACCATGAAAACAAAAAATGCTGAGAGAAGAAAGCAAACCATTTAACAGCCAATCCAGAAACATCACCAGCAACATCATCAAGCTGTTTAAGTATGATGCTCGACAATCTCATCTCCAAGTCCGTATCGAGTTTAAAAGATTCCTTATTCAACTCATTGAGCAAATCAGAGGTCGCCATATATCTAAAATCTTTATCTTTACCAGTCATCTAAACATAAAACACACATATATAAGAAAGGTTAGTATATAAATATAATCAACACCAAAATTGATCTTAATTCGAAATAGATTATGAAAAAACCTTTTCAATAATCCCAGAAACTTGTAGGTTCGCCATCTTTGCTTGACCTTATCAATTCACCTGCATCAAACAACGATCCATCAGTCCCAGCAAAGCAATGCAACTCAAAAAAAGCTCCCTAACAACTCAAACAAGGACTGATTCTCTCCCGATACCCAAACCTAATCGATTTCCCTAATAAAACATCTAATCAATCGAAGATCACAAACACGAAGTTCGTTTCGATCAATCGAATCACACCAAAACCCTAAGACTACGATTACGACTGCGAATACTAAATTAATTTAGTGCCAGAGATCATCAGATTTCTCGATGTCGAACTAAATAGCAATAGAGGTGGAAAATCTAACCGTAGAAGACGAATCGGCGACGGAGAAGGAAGCAGAGCGGCGAGAGGTTTCGATATAACGGTGGTGAGGTGTTGCCAAGAGACACTGTAAGTTTTAACCCCGGGACTCGTCAAGCCTTGATATACGCCTTCTCCTCTTCTTAATAAGGAAACTACAAGTTTACAAATGGGCCGTGTGGAGTTATATTGGGCCTGGCTGCTATATCTTACGTTACCTTTTAAGGTTATTTTACGAAATTAAATGCAGAAATATTGACAAATATCGTTATTTCTATTTTAGTTTATTCTTTGTCTAAAATTTTATTTTTATAATTAATTTTGTAAACTAGGTGATTTTCCCGTGCTCATGCACGGGTATGAATATTCGTAAAAGTAAAATTTTATAATAATTGATTAATATTTAGTTTTAGTTTTGAATCAATTACTATGTATAATTTATATTAATAAGTATTATATTATTCTAATTATACATATGACTTTGAATATATTATTGTCAGAGTAATTATTTTTCAGATCAATAGTTGGGTTGGTTATCAATTTGGTATATTTGATAATATCTATTTTTCGAATTCAGCTATAATATTTTTTATTCTAAATATAATAAAACTTTGATTAATTTCTTTATTTTTATTTCGTTTGGTTATTGTCTTTAGATATGTAACTATATTCTTAGATATGTAAATATATTATAGTTAATTATGTATAACTTAATATATATTGTGCTTAAATGAAATAAATAATTGATTGATATTTACTATTCATTTTGAATCAATTTATATGTATAATTTATATTAATAAATATTATATTATTCTAATTATACATATGACTTTGGATATATTATTGCCAGTNTGTAACTATATTCTTAGATATGTAAATATATTATAGTTAATTATGTATAACTTAATATATATTGTGCTTAAATGAAATAAATAATTGATTGATATTTACTATTCATTTTGAATCAATTTATATGTATAATTTATATTAATAAATATTATATTATTCTAATTATACATATGACTTTGGATATATTATTGCCAGTTTAATTTTTTTTTTGATCAATAGTTGGTTTGGTTATCAATTTGATATATTGGATAATATCTATTTTTCGAATTCAGCTATAATATTTTTTATTTTAAATATAATAAAACTTTGATTAATTTTCTTATTTTCATTTCGGTTGGTTATTGTCTTTATATATGTAAATATATTCTTAGATATGTAAATATATTATAGTTAAATTATGTATAACTTAATATATATATATATATATATATATATTGTGCTTAAAATGAAATTAATAATAAGCTGAAATATTTGATTCAAAATTAAATAAATGAATATAATGATAATATTTTGAAGTCTCATGCATATATATAAATTCTAAAAATAATTAAATTGTAATTGGTTAATATTTTGTTTTTCTTTTTAATAGGCTTTGAATCAACCTATAATTTATATGTATAAAACTAAAAATATTATTAATATTAATATTATTATTATTATAAAATTATATGTTCTTATTGTAGTTAGATGATTAATTTTGGATATAAATTAGATTATTCGAGTCATTCATTTTGTGAGTATATTGAATATAATATATTTTTAAATTAAAATTGAAGAATAATTACTTTTTATTTTAGTTAAGTCAAATCAAATTAGTTTTATTTATCTCTTAAATATACATGTATTTTCATAATATTTATTTACTATTTATTTTATTTAAGTCAAATCAAATTAGTTTTATTTATCGTTTAAATATACATGTATTTTTATAATATTTATCAAATTATATGTTGATTTCTAAAAAAATATTAGAAAATAAAGTGCAACTGATAAGTTTTTGGATGTTCATGAACACATATATTTTTATTATTTTGAAAATATATTTTATGTTATTTTAAAATATATATTAATGGGGTATTACTATTTTGTGAACTTTCCTTTTTAATAAAGTCATATTATATACATATATTTTCGTTTTTAAAATTTGTTCGAAAATTTTAGAAATATTTCCTTTTTATTATATATGTTATTTGAAAAAGGTAAAAAAAACTAAATAAAAAAATCATAATCTGAAAATCTAACAATTCATTAAGGGTATCTATGTAATCAACCATCGTAAGAGTTAACGTGAGCGCGACACGTAGGAAACTGACTTCTCAAATAATATTATAGAGATATCAAAAAGAAAATATGTATAAATTAATGGTGACATAGACATCTGATATATTAATATAGTTGCAGTTTCTATTTCTCAACAAAATCGGCATTTTTTGTATTTTCTGTTTATATAATAAAATTTATCTATTTTTATCAAAAAAAATTAAAAAAAAATATTTCTATTTCCCAGATTTTTTTTATATATACTAATTTGATAAATTACGTTTCAGTTAATGTAAATCAAGAATATCTATGAAATTTTATGTTGGTAAAAAAATAAATAAAAAATAATAATAGTTGCAAACAAACAAAAATTTAGAAAAAAATATTTTTAATACCGTCGACAAAACACTAAACCCTATGTTTTAGGGTTCAGATACTATAAAAACATCAAATTTTCTTTTCTTTTTTTGGAATAGTGGTTTTTGAATAGTTTTAGAATTGAATATCTTTTACTAACAAATCTTGTAAAATATTAATAACTATTATTTTTTTAATTAATCTATTAAAAAAATTAATGTCACTAAAATAGAAAATATTTTAAATAGTTTAAATTTTCGTTTAGAGATGAAAATTAAATTAAATTTTAATTTCTAAGTATATTTATGATTATCAAACCTAACTAATTTTGAAATCTTTTTAAAAATGATTCTAAAATATTTTCAGAAGATTTTGTTATAATTTTTATTTCAAATAAAATAAAGATATCGAAATACATTATGATTAAGTTATGTAATTACTAAAGATTGTCCAAATTAAAAAAAAACACTCATGAAAGAAGTCATGATTTCTATTTTAATAGTATAGATATTAAGTAGAAAATTATCTCACATCATTTTAGGAAAATACAAATATTTATATTTAAAAAATGATTTGAAAATATTTAATTCAATAAGTTAAATGTTTTCAATAGTATTTATCATGCTTAGTTGTTAGGATTTAAACAATAAATGCAGTAATTTAACGATTGGATACTTGTGTAATTGAATAAATAATAGATTGACTAGACTTTATTATGTAAATAAAAAATTAGAAAACTTTATTTAGAGTATTAAATTAAATTAAGTAAAACTAGATCTTGATCCGCACAACCGTGCGGGTAATTATTTTAATTTTTACACACATAATTATTTTTTTACAGGATTAATTATAATATTTACCATATTATTAATGGTTTAATCTATATTATTGAAACACAACAATTTTATAGTTCAAATGCAATAGTTTTATTTATTTGTTTTAATTATTCAGTGATAACATATTTTAGACCATATGATACAAAATTCTAACTTTAAAATATTATTGGTTAAAAATCAAAAATTAATTGATAAGTATTATATTAAATTTAATACATAAATTTATATGATTTTATTTATAATTAAAAAATTAGATATTTAAAATTTTTATTTTAGTGAAAATTAAATATAGGTTTAATTTTAAATAATCACAAAATTAACTAAATAATTTTAAGAAACTAAATAAAATGAAATATACAATTAAATAAATACGAAATTAATTAAATATTTTAAAGGTTTATCTTAATAAAATGAAATATATTTATATTGTAAATAAAAAGATATGAAAAGATTTTATTCAGATATTTTTCAGAGAATATATAGGAAAATCTAATTGATTTTTTGTTCTAAAATAATTCATATGATTATACATAATATAATTTAAATAATTTTCTAAAAGTTGGTCCAAACTAAAACAAATCACACATAAACTAAGTCATGACTTCTGTTTTAATATATAAGATTCCTTAAACTTATTATATGATTATATGTATATATATATGTGTGTGTGTGTATTTTTATAATTTATTTATATATATGCTATAAAGCAGAATCCTAAATCTTATTCACTTTTGAAATTATTTATTAAGGCATGTTATTTCTTTTTTTTTGAAATATCAAAAAAAATAATAATAAAGTATTCAACTACAAAGACATAAATCCTAAAATCAGAGGATATAACCCTCAAAAATCACCAAGTTATAATACTCACATCTCTGCAACACATATGATAGATGTCTTAGGTCTGCACCACATACTAGACATTTTCTAAACAAAAATGGAAACAATAGCATGAGTTCAGATCTGGCAAATGCCAGTCCAAGACCTCCCATCATCCTTCCTGCGCAGCATCACCTCATTTTATTATAGAGTTTACACTGTCTGTTCTTGTGTTCCACTGAAGTAGGTTTCAATTTGTTTGATGGTTCAACTTATATATTGTGCGTCTCATTATTTTTACTAGTTGCATACTCCCCACGCAAGCGCGGAGCCGGAATCATTATGTTTGCGTATATTTTTTTCGATTTAGTGGTTTAGTGGATTCTTCTAATGACACCAAATATTAATGAAATGGAAAGAATGTAGTAAGAGTGTAAAGTGAAAATATTGTATATCTAATGTGTTAAATGTTATTTATATGCGAAGTGACGTTTATAGGAACAATTAGGTTATAATAGAGTTTTTAGTGTGTAAAAGTAGGTGTCTATTTTTTTTTGCTGTAAATAGTTTTTATATCGTATGTCAAAACTTGATATAATTCTATATTTATAGTATTTATATTTGTATTAAATGATTTATCAATTTAAAAATAACCTTAATTAAGTTAATATTTCGTTGTTTAAGTTTCATTAGATAGGTTTTTATATATGGTTTTTTGTAAGTTTGGGTTTTGTTCATAAATGATGGGGCATTTTTATCTACGGCGTCATCGAGGAATCCATTCGCCGAAGTCTAGAGTCGGTGGTGAGGAATGTTCTCAATGAAATTATAGTAGTTATTGAAATGTAAGAGAAATTACATATTCATTTAATAAATAACGAAAATACTTAAATTTTGTTGTTTATTTTATTTTATTTAACATACAAATTTTTTGAAAATATATTAGGAATGAGTTAAATTTTATTTATATGCGAAGTAAGTTTATAGGAATAGTTAGGCTATAATATAGTTTTTAGTGTGTAAAAGTAGGTGTTTTGTTTTTGCTGTAAATAGTTTTTATATCGTAGGTCAAAACTTGATATAATTCTATATTTATAGTATTTATATTTGTCTTAAACGATTTATCAATTTGAAAATAACCTTAATTAAGTTAACATTCGTTGTTTAAGTTTCATTAGATAGGTCTTTATATATGTTTTTTTGTAAGTTTGAGTTTTGTTCATAAATGATGTGGCATTTTTATTTACGGCGTCATCGACTGTGGGAATCCATTCGCCGGAGTCTGAAATCGGTGGTGAGGAATGTTTTCAATGAAATTATAGTAGTTATTAAAATGTAAGAGAAATTACATATTCATTAAATATATAAGGAAAATAATTAATTTTTGTTGTTTTTTTATTTTATCTCACATACAAATTTTTTGAAAATATATATTAGGAAATATGTGCAATGATTTAACTTTTTGAGCTCTTAATCTATATTATTCAAACCTCATTAAGCCATCCACGTGGTAGCCACGTGGGATTCACTTTTTTTTTTTTGGTCGGTTCGTTTTTGGATTCATTTTTTTTTATTTTTGGGTTGAACTATATTATAATAGGATAGTTTTAAGGCTCTATAAGCCATCCGCGTAGGCAACCGCGTGAGACTTGCTTTTTTTTTTTGTTTTTTTATTGTTCGTTTTTGCATCCATTTTTAACTATTTTTAGTTTGAACCCGTTAAGCTTTAGGGTTTATCCAACTATTTTGATCTTTAAAACAATAAGTCATAAAAAATATAAAAATCTTACAAACAAAAAGCCTATATGATAATAATCCAAATAAAAAAATCAAAAATAAATGAAGGCTGCGTGGTTTGAACCCACGATCTTGCATGCTTAATTAGACACTTTATACCACTTGGTTAAAGTGTATTTCATTGTTTGTAATCATCCTACCAAGACTATAAGTTTTTAAAAAATACCTATGGGACCCACAAAACTGCTGACATGGCGCATTGTGGAGCCTAGAAAGTGTACTATTATAATATAGATTCAATCATCTTACACTATTAAAACTCTTATTCTAGAGATTTTAAACTATCTACATAGGCCAATTTAATCGACCAATCAGAGAAGAGAAAGTATCCACGTCACCACCATACTAAAGTAGATCCACCGTACTGTTAACATTCCGTCGGTTTCTCTTCTTTAATGACATAAACTCCATTAATAAAACCTTATTCTTTACTGTAACAACCAAGCGTCACAAAACTCTTTTTATTCTTCATCTTCATACCTTATATATATATATATATATATATATCCTTCTGCTTTTTGCAACTCCACTTCACCAACTTTGCAGAAACCAAATAATCACAACTATCGTTGGCAACAAAACCATGATTCTAATTTTATTTCTGGTGAGTTTGACCTCTTTTAATCTTCATCTAACTTTCTAAATTTCTTTCAAGACTCTTGCTTTGTTTTTCATTGACAGAGAATGAAGGTGATCGTATCTCTATCCAGGAACGTTGAAGGCTCTGCAACTCCAACCCGTACGTAGAAGTGGAAGACCCAGAAGTGTAGGACGACAAGGTGCTTACTAGAGTTCACGGATCTGAGTCGCGCTGATACTCTCTATCACATGGATTTTTAGTCGTTACCATTGGGTCTCCAGTGATCCGGAGCCATCGAATCCATCGGCATGTCTGTCACTCGCTCGAAAGTCGTAAACCAGGTAGAGATTACTGAATTTACAAAATTGTGGCTAGGAATTATAATACTCAGTCTATGTTAAATTCCTTTTATATAATGTGAGATTGATTATAGGATTGGTGTGAATATGCTGCGTGGTGATCATTTCATGTTCTTATTGACTTAGTATTTACTGATAGAACAATTGAGATAGTGTTGGAGAAGTTTATGCTTGCAATTCGTTTTCATCAGTTTAATTGTTGATTAAGCTATCTCCAATTTATGTTGGATTACCTTCAAACTCTTTACGTAGGCTCAGATTAAACTTCCCAGAGGGGGTTGAGCGACTCCTCCTTTGACGGGATGTGAGAGCTTGGTATCACTGCTCCAGAAACCAAGAATCCAGTTTATGATCCATATCCGTTTAAATTGATGTCTCAAATATCCATTGACCATCTGGTTTGATTTCTGGGTCAGTATTTCTTACTTTATGAGTGTCCCTGAACCTTTTTGTTTCATAAGTTTTTATCCTTATCAATTTCCTTTTGTGTCTCAGTTACATGCGTCCTGAAAACTGCACAAAATGCAATGGGAGAAAACTTCCCTTTGTTGCGGCTCAAAATGGTCAAACCTTTAGAAATGAGGTGATTATCCCTTCCATTTCTTAATTCTTTGTTTGCTATGTTGGATGTTATTTTATCTTAAGTTTCTTTAAGAGGACTCATTTTCTATATTATGAATAGTTTTGAAAGTGGCATAATTTACTCGCTTATATGTATCATGGAGACTGGAAGGCTTCTTAATGTTCCACAATTCACTGTGGCTGAACTAAACTTTTTTTTTATCTTTAGAATAAGTTCCATCCTAAATTTTTTAATGTATCAAAATTTGGAGTTCGTCATCTTTCCAAGAGAAGAACAAATGGCCAACATCATTCTAATCCTACTATGCACTCTCACATATTACTTATTTTAACAATTTCTCATCAATGTCTTAAACTGCTGACACGCTCTGTTTATCTCAGGTAAGAGCTCTTCTTTCTGAAGGAGGATATGCAAAGAAGGTTGTTGTACCCATTGGAAAAATCCTTCCAATTTCCGTAGGTTTCTTCGCATAAGATACAACAATATTCTTTAAAGTGGAGCTTAGTTTCCCTGAAAACGAACAAGCCTTATGAATTCACGTAAGTTCCCTTCTTCTACTCTCACTTTATGTTTCAATATTGGTTGGCCAAACTTGAAAATGCTCCAATTTAGGGATCATGAGACTAGAGATTTGAATTTAGTTCGAGGCTGCATCTTATGCTTTAGTTTCATTCTATCTTAGTTTAGTTTCATTCTTTCGACAACAAGCTTTTTCTTACTGGAATTGAGGCGTATATAAGTCGCTTAGATTTTCTTTCTTCTTCGTTTTCGCCATTAAACACAGTAATCTCTGCTCCGTTTTTCACCCTTTCATGTACTTCTCAAATTAAACAATTAAGCTTTTTACCATATTACGACCACTAAAGATCATGAACTCTTCCTCTCCCTTTTCCAAACAATGAAACCACCAAATCACATCTTCTAGTATAAATTAGAGACCCCCAAGAGCATCATCATTTTGAATTTAGTTCGAGGCTGCATCTTATGCTTTAGTTTCATTATATCTTAGTTTAGTTTCATTCTTTCGATAATAAGCTTTTTCTTACTTGAATTGAGGCGTATATAATCTTTTTTTTCATACAAATATCTTTGCAGTTTATCTTCTTAGATATTCAATTATAGTTCACGGCCTAACTGCAGGTGAGTAAGAATGAGTGGTTCGGGTAGCAAAAACGCGTTTTGATATGGGATTCCAAGGAAGATATTCAACATCTTAGTGGAAAAGAGTATGTTGAGAAGTCAGCTTCTTATTTTCACGACAAGATTCCGAGCGTCAACGTTTCTATCCAGAGGGTAATGGTTGAAATGGAAGCAACATGAGATCTGTTCTAGATGATATGATTAGGACAGTGAGCATCTGAATCTCGACAAACATTTCAGTTGAAGTGTGGCCTCCCAAAAGCAATGATGACGGTCATGCCGCCATGATGGGTTACTATTATGCTAGCAAAATCTTCTGTTGCACGTACAGAAATGTGATAAGCAAAAAAAAAAGTTTTTATAACCAGAAATTATGCAAGCGAAAATGTGGTTTTACAGAAATGTAAAACTTAATTATCTTCATATTTCATGTTGTTTCTTTTAAGGGTGAAAGATGCAACGGATTTCAATAAATTTATCGCTAAGATAATTTGTGTGGGGATTCTAAAACACTGGAGAAATATAAAATCATGATTTCATATGTCACTTTTTGTGTTCTATATGAGAAAACATGATTTATTATTGGTAGGACCATGCCAAATGGTTGTTTTAATATACAAAAATTCATAATTTTATATTGTCAGAAAACATACAAAATAAAATAGCTTTTGATCGTATGGCGGCAATGCGATTAGATTAAATATAATTAAACACTAACAATATTTTTAATAAAATGAAAAAAAATAACAACCAAAATAAAATTACTAAACTTAAAGAAAATAAAAACAAAATATAAACGCATTTTACATCAATCGAGTATAACTAAAAGGAAAACTTACAATCACATAATTCAGATAATATACTTTAGAATTAATCGTTATATTTAATCACTAAACAACTTTCAAAATAGAAAACTATAATATTCTACATGAAATACACATAAAAAATATGTTATAAAAACAAATCAAAATAAAACAACAATAATAATAAAACTCAAGCATTTACATATATTAAATTCTTTGATATTTATTGGTGTATCGAGATCTTAGTACGTAATTTTGGATGTGGTCCAAGGATATAATATAACACTTAAATATTGAAAAAATATCAAAGTATGAATGAATTTCATTGTAACATATTCAAAATATTATTTTGTTTACATTTATGCAATTTTTATCAAATTATATATAAAAATTATTAATTTCAGATTTTAATTAAATAATATACTTATTTAAATTTTTTTTTAAAAAATTACATTTTATTAAATTATATTATATTTTTGGATGTGATCTTAGATACGTAATTTTGGATGTGATCCAAGAATATAATATAAAACTTAAATATTGAGAAAATATCAAAGTTAGAATGAATTTCATTGTAACATATTAAACATATTATTTTGTTTATATTTATGAAAATTTTATAAAATTATTTATAATAATTGTTAGTTTAATATTTTCATTAAATAATATACTTATTTAATTTTTAAAATTATATATTATCAAATTATACTATATTTTTAATTGACCAACATAAAACTAAATAAATCTATAAAATTTTCATATTTATTAATTAATTTATAATGTACATTAAACATGAATTTCCATATACACTTACATTTTACTTTTATGCATATTAAGTTTTACAACAATACTAGGTGATTTTTCCGTGCTCATGCACGGGTATAAATATTCATAAAAGCAAAATTTTATAATAATTGATTGATATTTAGTTTTAGTTTTGTATCAATTTATATGTATAATTTATATTAATAAATATTATATTATTCTAATATACATATGACTTTGGATATATTATTCTCGTTTTAATTATTTTTTGGATCAATAGTCGGTTTGGTTATCAATTTGGTATATTGGATAATATTTATTTTTCGAATTCAGCTATAATATTTTTATTGTAAATATAATAAAACTTTGATTAATTTTCTTATTTTCATTTCGGTTGGTTATTGTCTTAGATATGTAAATATATTCTTAGATATGTAAATATATTATAGTTAAATTATATGTAACTTAATATATATATATATATATATATATATATATATATATATATATATATTGTTCTTAAACTAAAATAAATAATAAGCTGAAGTGTTTGATTCAAAATTACATAAATGAATATAATGATAATATTTTGAAGTCTCATGCATATATATAAATTCTACAAAAGAATAAATTCTAATTGGTTAATATTTTCTTTTTCTTTTTAATATGCTTTGAGTCAACCTCTAATTTATATATATATAATTAAATAGATTATTATTACTATAAAATTATATGTTCTTATTGTAGTTAGATGTTTAATTTTGGATCTAAATTAGATTAGTCGAGTCATTCATGTTGTGAGTATATTGAGTTAAAATTGAAGTATAATTACTTTTTATTTTAGATAAGTCCAATCAAATTAGTTATATTTATCGCTTAAATATACATGTATTTTCATAATATTTATTTATTAGTTATTTTAGTTAAGTCAAATCAAACTAGTTTTATTTATCGCTTAAATATACAAATATTTTCATAATATTTATCAAATTATATGTTGATTTCTAAAAAATATTAGAAAATAAAGTGTAACTGATAAATTTTGGATGTTCATGAACATATATATTTTTATTATTTTGAAAATATATTATATGTTATTTAAAAATATATATTAATGGGGTATATTACTATTTTGTGAACTTTCCTTTTTAATAAAGTTATATTATATACATATATTTTTGTTTTTAAATCTGTTTTAAAAATTTAGAAATATTTCCTTTTTATTATATATGTTATTTGGAATAAGCAAAAAAAGAAACTAAATAAAAAATTAATAATAAACTTAAAATCTAACAATTCATTAAGGATATTTATATAATCAACCATCGTGAGAGTTAATCTGAACGCGACACGTAGGAAACTGACTTCTCAAATAATATTATAGAGATGTTAAGAACATAAATTTCTTTCATTTTGGATCATCAATTTTTTTTAGAACTATATGTACCAATACACACATAATTATCATAGGCAAAATAGTAGTCATTTGTGTTATGCTTTCTTACATACATTTATGATCGTTTTTGGATGATATGTTAATCATTTATAGGTATGGTTAAAGTTTGCTTTTCTTATGAATTGGTTTATCTTAAAATTGGATTCTATAGTTTCTGATATATGTATTTATAAAAGCTCATAAATTCATGGGTGAAGTTTTTAAATTTTGCTTTGTGAAATCTAATTCGATAACAAAACCTTTTATTCCTCAACAACAACATTAACCACAATTTAGCCAATAATATATATGGTAAATAGTTGGTAAAGACCAAATACTCAAATTAAATTAAATATAATCTATCACAATAATATGTGATATATACAAAATGTTGATTAAGAGATCTCTAAACTATTCCACTTCCACATTAGAAAAAAAACATTCAATCTTATTGTATTAAATCTTTTTAAAATCATTTTAACCAATATTCAAACTGGCCTAAAATTTACATAGAATGACATTAATTAACAAATTCAAAATATATAATCATAATAATATAAATTAATAAATTTTAAAAACTTTAAGTATATAATCCGCGCGTAGCGCGAAAATAAGCTTTAGTTAGCTATAAAATCAACAGTTATTCAAAAATATTCATGTAAAATAATTTCAACTCTCATTGATCAAGTTCAGTAGCCCGAAACTGCCCAAAAGATATTTAATGCAAAGGCCACCATTAACATACACTTCCTCCATAAAATATAACTACACCGGCCACACCAAAAACATATGATTGATTTTCAATAGTACTCAATATATCTTCAAGCTTCACCACCACACAACAACAACGTGAAGAAAAAAATTAATAGGCTACGTCACATATTTAAGATTCTTAAATTTGGTTATTTCAAAAACTGTCACCAAGCCAGCACCATAGTAGGTGAACCTTACGTTTGCAGCCTATAATACCAATTGTTAGATAGTAAAAAATTTAAATAATCATTATTAAATAATTATGGTCGAACTGAGCAACACAATATAAATAAAACTATATTTTATTATCACAGTTAATGCAACTACGGTTAATGAAAAAATACAAATAAAAAAATTATATAAAGGTAAAATATAACTTTAATACAAGTGACAATATATAGAAAAGTTATAAAAAAAAAATTAAAGATACAGCCCAATACGTGATGAATTTACTAACAGCCGAAGAAAATAACATAACTGATGATCTTTTAAGTCACCCTTATCATCACAATAACCAAAACGCAACTGCAAGGCTTGACGTCGATCTGATCATCACCGATCTTGAGAGAACTAATAGGCCTCCAATTACGTAAGAAGAAAACAATACATGCATAATGTGCTTCAGAAATTACAACAATGAAACATATCTACGTTTTCTTACTTGCGGCTGTACTTTCCATTTCCACTGCATTTATCATTGGCTTTGTACAAAAATAAGTTATCTCATATGTAGGAACAGTCATCTATGATTTAGCTTAATTATAATTTTAAGGGGTTTCTTATGATCTAATTTTCACTTTCATCTACATATTGTTTTCTATTTTCTGTATTAATTATAAACCAAAATATATAAATGTTTTTACTCAATTCCTAACATCTTTAACATATACAAGGTATACTAGGATTATTACTATTTTAAGAGGACGAAACTATATATTATCTTATTTGAAACAACATAATCATAAAACAAACACAACTATTTACATTTTTCATTCACAAACATGAACCTTACTTTATGTTTAAGTATATACTAAATTAACTTTGTAATGTCTATCAAAATTTAACTCTACTTTTATTTGTTTTGATTAAAAACAACCACTTATGCTACTCTACGAATAATCAGAAAAGATCATTGTTATCAACATAGTTACAACATCAATTCTGAACATAATCTCTTCACTAAGGCCACAAAATAAATCGCAACTTCTTTCATAATAACATATATAAATCTGGCGCGTAGCGCCAGCACACCACTAGTTTTAATTAAAATTGGTCAGTATATTTCCATCGATTCAAAATCGAGAATTTTTATGGCCCAATCACATTACGGCACTATTAAAACGACCAATCACATTGTGGCACTATTTAAAACGAATCTAGTAATAGTATTTGTGATTGGGTGCAACAGATTTTCATCAATTAATGAATACGATATCTCCCTAATTTATATGACTAGGGGCATAGTTCCGCGCAAGCGTGGGGATGTTGACTGTAACTTCTTGTTGTAGTGTAAAGCTATAGTTTGGATACGAAAGAAAGAATGAAGGAGAGAGCAGGAGGTGTTCTGGAGACAGTGAAGAGTAAGGTTTAGGAGGTTGTAGAGAAGTCGAAGGTGATGGTGAAAGGAGTTTGGTGTACTACAAAAATAGCTGCGGGTACTGCCACTAAAGGTGTAGCTGTTCTTGAAAAAAAAATACAAATATGCAAGTGATAAAATGTTATATATTATTCTTGTGATCAGAGTGACATTAGAAACTAAACTTCAAGCTAACTATAAGCAAATGTTGCCACTTACCACATGATAAAAAAAGGAACAATATTCAATCACGTATATAGAACCAAAACACATATCATTTGGCTGGCAACATACATAATATCTCATAAGTAAAGACTGGCACACTTAAGTCTGTTAAACTATTCTTCAACTCCTATAACAGATGGGAAAAAACGAAACCTGCAAAATTAATTCCCACATGTATCTTGATATAAAAAATTGTCAATTCTGAAACAAATTCGTTAGTTTATTTCTATTTTTTTGCAAGAGGGAACTTAGTTAAAGTACCGTAATTTGTTAAGAGATTGACCCTAGCAAAAGGATTGCCTCTGCAGACAACGCCACCAAATCCTACCAAACGGTTTTTCTGGAAGTTGTGTTGTCTCGACAAGGAAAAGTGATTTGTCGAGTAATTGATTCTTTATTGACAAACAATTTTCAGTAGATGGACTGTATAGTAAATGCTAACAAATCCTCACGTATTTAATTCCAAACTAACACAACAACAAATGAGTTTGGCCTCATACAAATTCCATTATCCCCTTCCCCACTTTTGTTCAAAAAATCTAAACTCTAGACAGGCAAACAAAATTTAATTCGAAAAAATTAAATAAAACTTGGTATGTCTTGTACCTTTTTAGTATATGCAAATTTTGCAGAGAATGGGAGGGGAATGTAACAATCATCCATCCCTATCACTCGTCTTTATTACTGGTGAGAATGAAAGAAAAAGAAGTGAACTTGGAACCATCTCCCTTGTAGAAATTTGTTCTGAAACTCCACCCGGTGGAGACACAGTGTGTGAAGGGACGTGTTCAGTGTCTCTATCACCAGCAGCAATCCCACCGTAGCAAATATGAAAACAATGATCCAAACGATCAGGAGCAACACATTGTTGTATCTGTTTATTTTAATGCCAAAATCAAATTCGATTAGTTGATTTGCTAATATTAATTAGATTAAAGAGAGAGAGAGAGAGTAAGAGGATGTGCATTACCCAAGCGAGAAGGAGGCCCCTTCTCATAGAAGACAGAAGATATCTCTGAGTGTGCAAGACTGCAACACTGATCGACCATGGATTACCCATTTTTAGCCATGGTTTATAGGTGTTTTCACATATATTTACTACAATATAGATTCTATTTAGATAATTTACTACAATATAGATTCTGTTTAGAGAATTTACAGGTTCAGGTACGTTCTGGAGAAATATGGTGATTTTGGTGTCTTTTGGAGCCTTTAAGTGCAGAACTGCGCAGACGCGTCAGATATTTAGATATGGATGGAGACTTTACCATGGTGCGATTTAGCTGATATATGGACACAAGATAGATCTTTGAGTTATCTTTCTAATGCCACCGGTTTGGGGTCAATCCAACGGTTAGATCCAAAGTTATGCTCGTTTTACTGAAGAGTATTCAGTCTGCTTCGCGAGAGAAGGCTGTCGAGAAGAAGAATGTATATCGATCGACGGGAAAGCCTTCATATCGGCCGATATGAATGCCAGAACGTGGGCTGACTATATTTCATAACCGAATGAAGCCCACAAGTTACCAAAATACCCTTGACGACCAGAAACCTTATTTATGTTATTTGCAAGCCATTGTTGACGGCTACGCTTTACACACAAGTTTTATTTTCATCTATTGTTTCTCTTAGTTAGGAGAGAAGGGAGGAACTCCTATCAGAGTTCTCCTGGAACTCCATTGGTTTTTATATCTATTCTATTTCAGTTTTATATCTATTCATCATGTTAGGTTTAGGGTTCAAATAGATCATGTGGGATTAGCCCCAACTATATATTGAACAAATAGGTAAAATAAACAATGCAATTAGCCAAAATAGAAATAAACATGGGACCAAAATCTCTGTTACAATCCATTCCACCTTGAATCAAGGTGAAGAAATAAAATTACCTTTGCAAAATTACAAAACCCCATTTCCCCTGAAATCGTTCGACACCGCTCACACCGTGTCGACTGATACTGCCCACCTGAAATCGATCGACACGGCTCACACCGCGTCGACCGATACTGCCCACCCGAAATCGATCGACACGGCTCACACCGCGTCGACCGATACTGCCCACCCGAAATCGATCAACATGGTACATCCCGTGTTGACTGATACTATTATCCTGAAATCGATTGACACTGCTAATCCTGTGTTGACCGATACTGTTCTTCCAAGATCGACCGACACTATTTGCGGAAAGGAAGAAAATTTTGACTCCAAACTGAAACTTGAGTACATCCCTATTATAAGTCAGCGTCTCTTTCATGGTTATCATGACGAGCAACCAATAGTTCATACTGATATGTTTGAAGACCTAATCTGGTCTATCTTTGATGAAGCCACTGAAGACTACCACTTCTGCAAACTCTTTCCTTCCACTCTTGCTGGAGAAGCAAGACGCTGGTTCAAAGAGTTGCCACCAGAGTCCCTCAATATGGATTGATATCGCGGAAGCCTTCTTCAACAAATTTCTCTATGACACTCCAAAAAATCTAAAAATGGAGTCAACAACAAGATATGTGGTGGAGGATGATGAACAAGGAAACAATACTGGTGATGTGACGTCTACATCGGTTGACACCATAACTTTTACATCGACCGATGCCACGATCTTTCTATTGAACGATATCGTTCACCCGTCATCGATCGATACCATGATTTCATCATCGGTCGACTCTGATCACCGAGACACTGTTCATCATGGTATTGTTCATCCGACGACCGACACCACTTGTGTGGAGGCAGAAAAGGTTGACGAGCTTATACTTAAGGTCGATAAGAAGGGTATCTGGCGAGACGAAGGAGGTCGTACTTGCAACATTAAAGGACAATTGATTAATGGAGAAGAATCAATAATTCATGATGTGATTTCTTTTCCAGAAATGGAGACCTTTGATCTAAGTAGCCAGTGGTATGATTGGGTAAGCGAGGACCCTTTCCAAGGTCTTCCTTATGAGGAACCCAGAGATCATATCATGATACTTGAGGAGGTAGTCTCAGCAACCAAACATAAATTAATATCTGTTGACCACATTCTCTTAAAGATCTTCCCCTATTCACTATCCGGAGATGCGTTTAGCTGGTTCAGTCAGCTGCAGCCAAGATCTTTAACCAGCTGGGAGGACATCAAAATTGTCTTCCTCAACAGATCTCTCTATCAAGGTGCAGCAGAGCGACAAAAGAAGCTTGACGAGATGACTAAAGCCAGTGAGGAGGATTTTAGATCTCGATCCGGTCATGAGAGGATGATTGTCTACATTGAACCAAAGAAAGAATCTGAAACCATTAGCACCCACATCAACAAGTTAGACATTCAGGTTCAACTTGCAGATGAGGGTACGCAGAGGGGTGAACTGAACAGAAAATATCTGGTCAACCATAGTTTGTTTAAGGAGGATGAACACGATAATTCTGGAGAACTGAGCAGAGTAGAAGAAGCTGATATTAAAGATCCGACCTTCACATCAATCGACACAAGTTCCTTAGCATCGATCGACAGTACGACTGCAGCATCGATCATCACCACCACCTCATCGATCGACACCAGCATCTCAGAATCGATCGATAAAGATTTTTGTCATCGATCGATACCACTTGAAATCCTTGAAAGTTCAAATTGTCCTCAGGACACTGCAAACTTGACACAGAAGAGCACTGATGTATCAAGTTCTTCTCCTTCCCTGGATGTAAACATAGAGAATGGAGAGGATCTTGGAGATTTGGATTCAAGTAAAGAAGTTATCATCGAAGACTTCTTGGAGCTGAAGGAATGGCTTGAGGATATAGATCAGAATTTGGAGAAGAATCTTGATGACAAATAGAATGCTAAGAGGAAA
This sequence comes from Eruca vesicaria subsp. sativa, assembly GCA_932364175.1. NCBI lineage: Eukaryota > Viridiplantae > Streptophyta > Magnoliopsida > Brassicales > Brassicaceae > Eruca > Eruca vesicaria. The sequence continues at coordinate 145,034 of CAKOAT010206265.1, forward strand.
GATGGAGAGACTTCATCAAAGGCTGACGACATCGATCGGCATAAACCTGATGTGATCGATCGACACCCACCCTACGACATCGATCGACAGTCACCATCTAACATCGATCTACATTCACCCGACTGCATCGTTCGATACCCACCCGTTTGTATCGATCGACACCCATGTTTGGATGAACTACAAGGATACATAGTCAAACTGGAACAAGTTGAGGAGATAGTACATAATTCTGAAGCCTCACACATTACTGTCCCTAAACATTAGAGACCACCTATTTGGACAGAAGAAGCTGATGGGTTTCAGAAAAGAGTGAAAAGGATACATGATAATGTTAAGATTATGGTTCCAAATGCGGTGTTTGAAGCTGAATCTCCTATCCCACCAGATAAAAGTATGGAGTTAAGTTCCTATAGTGGAGTATTAGATGATCATCAGCACGTAAAAGTTTCACGGAGAGGGTTGAGATTTAGAGATGAAGTCAATAAACCCCTAGCAAAAGAAGCATCGATCGACACTGACCAGACACCATCGATCGACATGATCGATTCACAATCGATCGACACTACCATTGGTACATCGATCGACACCAGACGTGAATCAGAGCAGAATGAGTATGAAGTGTGTGGAAATGTTTTTGATGGAGATACCACCACGCATTCAGACAAGTCTGGGGGAAAGAAGAGGATGAATTGGAAGAAGAGAAAAAGAATCAATGGAGGTTCTCAGTTATCATTGATTTTTCACTTCTCAGATGATGTCAGGAAATCCAAAGTGAGATTACACAAGTCTCTGGGAAAGAAGGGGAGAAATTAGAAGAAGCGGAAACGAACCAAAGGAGCTTCTCAGTTACCATTGACTCCTTACCTTTTAGATAGTATCAGAAAATCAAGAGTGCGCAGCAGATGCTTTCCCACATTTATATGCAAAGCTTAAAGCACTCCTTATTGCTGAGATGATAGACAAAGGAGAAAAGTCTATGGAGGAGGCTTTCAAACAAGAATGATAAAGCTTCAAATAGTAGATATTGAGACTTAAAATGGAGCAAGTTCTCATTCTCATCCGGACTGAATCAGATCTCCAAAGTCAAGCTAATGACTAAAAATAAGCGCTGAGTGGGAGGCAACCCACTGTTAGATAATTTTAAATATAATTTTTTTTTCATTTATGACTGATATTTTTTTTTTCAAATAATTTCAGGTAAAAAAAAAACATGAATGAACAGTAACGACAGTACTGTAGCAACGCACTGTAGCCCGAACATCGAGCGACACTGTAGCAGCAATATCGACCGACACTGTAGCAGAAACTCTGGAATCACTGTAGCGGAGTTACTGTAGCTGCGATCACTGTAGCGGAGTTACTGTAGCACCGCTACTGTAGCAGGATCACTGTTCATTAAAAAAAAAATTTAATCGATTTTCTTAGTTATCTATTACTAACTTTTAGAGTGTTAGTGTTTTATTTATGACAGGTATTAGGAAAAAGATTCAAGAAATATGTGTTTGCATAAGAATCGACGATGACTAGCTAGCATTGATCGATAGAGCATCAAGAATATCGATCGCCACTTAACTGTGTTGATCAATACTCACATCAAAGCAGGTATACAGTCTTTCTTTGTTAAATATTTTCCTTATGGTTTATTGTCCCACCAATATTAGGCTGTATAACATTGGTCAAAGTGTTATTTAAGTCTGGGGGAGGTTCTACTAATATTGTGTGTTTAGTTAGATATTTAGAAAAGCAGACCCGAGTAGACGATTCTCATGATAATCGACCGACGAGAAACAGTCGATATCGATCGACAGTACATCACTTACATCAATCGATGGTAACTCTTTTTCATCGATCGATACTTAATTCGGTCAGGTATATCGTTCTTACTTGTTAAATTTCGTACTTCTACTTTTTGATTTTCATCTTACCACCGACTGTGTTACACTGGGGACAGTGTAATTTAAGTCTGGGGGGGGATTACTAACGTTTATCTACTTTATGAGTCTTATTTAAAATATTTTCAAAAAGTTTTTATTGAGTCAAGAAGGGGATGATGATCTATTTCGATTTATTACTTGTCATCAAACCACTCTTTAGACCAGTCTTAGATTTACTGATTGCAGAAGTATTAGAGATACTAACGTGGATCAACCTGTCAACTATGTTTGCACTTGCTGAGAATGTTTGAAGGAACCAAAGCTGACCTCCAACCTAATATTGACTTGATTTGCTTGTCTTGGGGATTGGTATACACTGGATCGGATTCCTCCTTCAGATCTGAAAGGTAAAAGTCGTGGTGATTTTGGTTTCCTTCTCTCCTTCCTTTGGCATCCCAAAACGAATAATAAAAGACTGAGATGATTTCCTGAGAGACAGAGGGAGAGGTACATACCCATGACCCCACTATTCTAATTCAAAGCAATGATCACACATTGTGGAAGCGAGGGAGAGGTACATTACCCATGATCCCACTATTCGTTTACACTTTGCCAGAAAAAACTACAAAAGTAGAAAGATCAATAAGATGGGCATTTGTTGTTCATTTGGATCGACAATAAAAAGAAAAAGAAAAAATAATTTACATCATCTATTTTATATATTTGCATCATTTATTTTATATATTTCTTCTATCTTCACTTCTCCTCCTCTATTCATATTTGCATTCTATCCGTTGGTAGTGTAGAGCTGACTCAATTCATTATGGAAGTTAACGAGATCCACAAAAGAATTTTCCCAGCAGTTCGTGTTCCTGACTTGTACTCCTTTTTAAATTTTGAGTCCATATCGTAACTCCAGGTGTTACCAATCCTAACAAATAATGATCATTTGTCATAAACAAAAAGGTATTAGAAATTAGAATGGGAAGAAGAGGAAGAAAATAAATACTTTTCCAGAAATTTCCCATCAGATTCATCTGACTAGCAAACTTTAGCTTTCTTCAGAATCATGTATAAGAAGAAACAAAATAGATCATCATGACTCTAAAAAAACGTTTGATTCTTGTTAAAGTTTCTTCAAATCAAAAAGCCAGAACAATAAATTGTAAACTGATAAAACTGAAGATTAAGAAAATAGGGAGAGAGAGGAACCATGAATGAAGATCACGATAGAAAAGAAAATGCTTTGTTTAAGTTGAACAGTTACAAAAAAGATTCAGTTAAATTATAGCCAAAATACGAAACTAAAGCCAAATAATTAGTAACTATCCACAATCTCTGATTTCTTTGAAGTTGAAAGATATTTTTTAATTTATTGGGTTGTTTCATTTGTCTTTGTAATATATCGTAACGTTTTAGTACATCGTAACGTTTCATCTTTGCTAATTAAATAAATATATATAATATTGTTTATGTAGATGAGGGGACGAAACACATAGTGCAGAATGTAAGATATCAAATTTGTTAACGGGTTCGTTTCCTACATTCCCGGGACCCAGTCTAGATTTTATTGACTTAGAACAAGGAGCAACCTACAATTGCTATATGATACAACATACACACTAGTGTTTACCACTATTTTCTAAGAAGTAATCTACAAAGATTAGGTATCAGCACTTATGCATACAACACCATTTGGGCGCACCAGAGCACACTGTCTTCTACAGCTGCAATCTTCACAGACTTCTTCAATAAAACCTCTGTTGCTAAACTCCCCCTGAGTCTAGGCTTCAATCTCTCATTTCTCGGAAGTACTTCACCAAGTTCGTCAGCATCAAACGCACACCAGTGACACCAAACGCTTGATCACCCAAGCACACACAAAGCTCACCACGAGCTACACACGATGGAAACTCCACCACACAAAACGCTAACTCTAATGCCACCAAACTAAGTCCACATCGGACTCCATCAGAAACTACTTCAGGCACCTCTTCGACACCAAGTAGTAACACACACCAATGAAACCTCTCTCTCTCTTCTATGAGGTCTGGCTTTCTCATAAGGTACGTCCCTCCTTATATAGCAGACCAGAACTTGCTCTCCACGTCTTTAACTCGATCCCCAAGTCTTCCACTTGCTCTCCAAGTCTTTCCAATACACATAAGGTAACTTTCCATTTTCCTTAATGGAAAACTTCATCTTCAAGCAAACTCTCTTTTGCTTTATAGAAAACGTCCATATGTCTTCAGTCACATATATTATTTCCTAATCTAATCTCATCAAGTCTACGCACATCACAAAATTCGATCTCCCATTATGTTTCATCTTCATGAGACACGCCTGTACTACCTCCTGTAGTACTTCACGAACTGACACAGAACATCTCAGCAAATTACATCTTCAAATATTACATATATAAGTCTATTTTTTATGTCGATTAATTATTCTACTAGTTCAAATGTTTTAAGTGATGCAAGTTTTGATTAAAGAGCATCATTTATGAAATTGACTTTTAAGTAAAATACAGTTACACAATTTTTTTGTTAGTATCATTTTTTCAGTTGATGTAAATTTTGTATCAGAATAATAGTGATGTTAATAAAAATAACAAATGCATCAATTAATTAACTGACATGAGTTAAAATACTCACATCAATTGTTTAAAACTGATACAAACTTATAAAAATTATATCATTTTACTAAACTGATGGTAGATTAATTAATAATAACATCAATTACTACAAATGATTTAAAACTATATATATTTGTATCATTTATAAATAAGTAATTTAAAACAATATCACTTATTTTTGTGATTCAATTTAAGTGATGTAATTCCATCTTTTTTTTGTAGTGTTGTTATACTAAGATATTGTATAATGTGCTTCTAAGGTTAGGATGTTTATGATTTGGTTTGCACTACTTGAGCGATGGTGACTGAGTTTTTAAAATCTTTTGAGTCCCTGCTGTTTTCAAACCTCTTTAAGAGAGACTGCATGTATGTTTTGCTTGATGACAAGCAAAAGGGTAAGTTTGGGGGAGTTGATCGACCATGGATTTTACCCATTTTTAGTCATGGTTTATAGATGTTTTCACATATATTTAATACAATATAGAATCTATTTAGAGTATTTACAGATTCAGGTACGTCCTGGAGAAATATGGTGATTTTGGCGTCTTTTGGAGCCTTTAAGTGCATAACTGCGCAGACGCGTCTGATGTTTAGATATGTATGGAGACCTTCCCATGGTGCGATTTAGCTGATCTTTGGACACAAGATAGAGCTTTGAGTTAGATTTCTAATGCCACCGGTTTGGGGCCAATCCAACGGTTAGATCAGAGGTTATGCCCGTTTTACTGAAGAGTAGTCAGTATGCTTCGCGAGAGAAGGTTGTCGAGAAGAGGAATGTATATCGATCGATGGGAAAGCCTTCATATCGGTCAATATGAATGCCAGAACGTGGGCTGACTATATTTCATAACCGACTGAAGCCCACAAGTTACCAAAATACCCTTGACGACGAGAAACCCTATTTATGTTATTTGCAAGCCATTGTTGACGGCTACGCTTTACACACAAGTTTTCTTTTCATCTATTGTTTCTCTTAGTTAGGAGAGAAGGGAGGAACTTCTATCAGAGTCCTCCTGGAACTCCATTGGTTTTTATATCTATTCTATTTCAGTTTTATATATATATATTCATCTATGATTTCTGTGACAAACTTCATGTATGAATAGATCCACCTGTTAGGTTTAGGGTTCAAATAGGTCATGTGGGATTATCCCCGACTATATATTGCTAATTTGTGATACTCATTGTTAGGATTCTCTTAATGCTTGTTTCTAGAGTCATGAACTAGAACCATGAACTGGAATAGCTTAATTTATTAATCTTCATCCTGATATCATCCTGTACAACCTAAGATCCTCTAGCGCTACGCTAGAGCCGGTCTATGATCTTTGTGGGGACTTATTCAACTCGATTTAAAGCTATATCGATCGATGCTTCTATAGAGTAATCGATCGACAGCACATATATCGATCGATACAAGCTGTCAAACATCGATCGATATCGTCGGCAATTAGGTCAACAGTCGAGTCTATTTAGTGAAAGCTATTGGATTTATCTAAGAGTTGAAACTCTTTAATATTATGCATGCAACTTGTTAGGCATCTATAGCATTATAATCCTGATTACCTGAATAGAAACCCTAGATCTAGCAACCATCCTTCCATAAACAACTCTTTGCCAAGCTGAACAATTAATCTCGTTCAACTTGTTTACTGCTTTACTTATTATTCTTTGCTGTTCTATTTTCTTATTTGATTACCTAGCTTAATTATAACTATTAGATCTAGTGTGTGCCTTAGCTCTCTGTGGATTCGATCCCTAAGTACTACAATTGAACCTCTTTTGATGAGAGTAATTCACTCCTTAGGATAATTTGTGTGATATCAAACACACAAAGGGTGATGGATATAATTAAGCCATGAGTAATATATTATTCACACCATAGAATTTTGTGCTTAGAGTTGTTTCCAATACCTCTTCTTACCTGCGTATATGGGATCTCAGCTATCTATCTAATTATAGAGTAGTAGGAAGATCTCGCTGAATTCAAACTCCCTGTGCCCATGTGATCCTCCCCTTGTCTCTACATGAAGACTCTCATCCGTCTCTTCAAGATGTGCTTATGACTGACCTTGTTGCTTCTGGAAGGAAACCATTTAGAATGACCAACAATGGAAAAACAAAGACCACTCTAAAGAATCTAAAAGGGAAACAAACTCAAAGTTTCGTGTTGATTCTTCAAGATGAACGGCTTTGAAAGCAACATACACGAAACAGAGAGAAGAGCCAGAGAGAGAAACACAAGCGAGAGAGAGTGCCTTTTCTAATTTATAGATTTCACATGAGGAATTCGAAGAGGTCAGCAATGGAGGAAACTAAGACGGTAAGGGAGGTGAAGAGATCTTAACATAAAAACTCGCATCTAAAGTGAAGCATCGACGGCTGTACTGATCTGGAAAGATACTTTCAGTGAAGCCCTAATTATCTTTATCACTAAACGCAGAGTTTGGGTGAAAAGATCAGACCAAACATGATGTCCTCAAAATCAATTCAAACCAGAATTAAAGTGGGATCCACACACTTTAAAGACTGATGACGTGAATGCTTTTGGAAGAGGCAAAAGTGCCTCATTATATACTCCCTCCGTTTCATATTAATTGTCGTTGTAGAGAATTTTTTTGCGTTACAAAATAAGTGTCGTTTTCGGTTTTCAATGCAAAATTTATTAATTTTGTTATGTAATTAGTTTTTCTATTGGTTAAAATATGGTTCGGTGTATAGGTAAATGTGTATATATATATATATATATATATATATATATATATATATTAAGAAAATAACATTGTAACTGAAAATATATAAATGTTCCAAAAATTATGAAACTAATAAACATGAAAAATTACTGAAGGTGAAAATTATAAATTTGCTAGAAAAAGTATTAAATTTATGAAAAAAAATATTACATTTTATAAATATTAATCGATTTTAAATGGAATTTAAAGAGGAACATGATCATGTGCTTTGAAATCACGGATTAAAATCTAGTAGCGTTTAAAGTACAAAACAACTTGATTATAGTAATGTAAGATAATTTCTAACATCCCTTTATTGCCTTATTTTTTTTAAACTGTGTCCCTTCAAATTTCAAAAAGGTGAGAGTGCACTATTTATTAGTGATGCGTTTGCGGTTCAACCCACCCCGATCCATCCCACTGCAGGTCAGATCAATTTTTTGATCCAAAAATCTGATATGCATAATCCACAATCAAAAGGTTTTATGCCTGCACACATCCCGCTAAAATCCACGGTTAATATTGATTATATTAAAAATAATTATTTTAATATTATTTTAAAAAATATATTAAAACAATATACCTGTAATTAAACTTATATATACATTTATAATATTTTATTTATTTTCCAAGAAAAAAATTCTAAAAAAGAATTGTGGGTTGACGAGTATATTTGTGACTCAAATTCGGATGATCCGCATCCACCCGCTTAAAATAAGTTCAAAACACACCCAAACTATTTTTTTTTCTCAAATCGCTCAACCCACACCCGTTTTGCAGTGGGGAAAACGGGCGGGATATGTGGGTTTGAGAAAAATTCCAGCTCTATTATTCACCCTTTTAAAAATTTTTCCTTTTTTTTTTTATTTTAGTCACTATAATTTTATATGTATCACAACCCCATAAATTACTCTTTATATATCATATTTTAGTAATTATCATAATTAATAAGATTGGTTATTCAAATGTGAATTATAGAATATATTTTTGTGATCGACATATATAAACTCGATTCATACTCTGCAAATCACACGGGATATTCTGTGTCCAAATTATAAAGTCTTTTAGAAATAAATTAGAGGATGACAATCAGTGCCTACTTATTAAGGGGGGGGGGTGGGTTAATGACTGACCCAGGGCCCTTCCTTTTTTTTTTTAAATGTATTATATAACCTTTTAAATTTATGTTATTTTATAAAAATGTAATAACATAAAGTATTTTAGTTATTACTCAAATAAAAACAAGTAAATTAGTGGATTTATTTTTTATTAATATTAAATTTTGATAATTAACAGGTCTAAAATATTTTTTTGTCAAGAGCCCCTAATGACAGTTGACGATAGAGGTGTTCAATCCAAATTTCGGATCGGTTTCTTCGGTTTTTAGGTTTATAAAAAATAGCTAACATATTAAAATCCTATCTACTTTGGTTTGTTTCAGTTTATATACCATCGGCTTTCGATTTATTCCGTTTTGACTAAAAATCATAAATATATTATATTTTGTAACATTTTGTAAATTTTACTTAATATGATTATTTATCTACTTTATTAAAACATATAGATAATTCAGTTTTAGTAATTCTCTTAAATAGCTCTTTTTAAGTTTATGTCAGAAAATAGCCTTTAAAAAATAAAATGACCAAAATATCCTTTTTTTATTTTGAAATTTTTAATTTTTAATTTTTTAAAAAAATTTGAAACCCTACACCCAAAATATCACCCCTTAAATTTAAACCCTAAGTCTAGATTAGTTAACCCAAGTGTATAAGTGCATATTTACCTTTTAATAAAAATTAATTTTGGTCATTTTCTTCCTTAAGGACTATTTTGTGAAAATAAACTAAAAAGACTATCCAATGAAATTTCTCTAATTTTTTTCTATTTTATTATATTATTTTAAATAATTACTAAGCATATTAAGTTAAATAAAAAAATGGTAATACGATAGTATTATAAAATAACTAAATAATAGCACAAATATTTAAAATTTATGTTTTATTTAATTTGATAAAAATAACTTTGATAAATTACTAAAGTTAGAATTTTAAATATAAAGAGCATATCAATAAGATAAATTATGTATATATTATCAATTAAATCATATAATTTACATATAATTCTACTACTATATTTTAGTTAATCTGTATAACCAGTTTATATACCAAACCATATCCATATACCGCGGCTTCTCAAAAACAACATCCATTAGGTATAATCAGTTTTACCAAATCCAAAACATTTTACAGGTTTGAACACCCCTAGTTGAAGTAAAACACCTTCGTTCCTCTACTTTAAGGATTTTCCCCTCAAAATGAGGGTGTTTGTTTGGAGCTTTTGAGTTTTGTCAGCTGAATATAGATCGGCGTGGCCTAGTTTGTTTTCATTTTGGTTGAATATTTTTTGAGAGTGTTTGGTTTTCTTGCTTGATCAAATTAAAGAAATTGTGTAGCTTTTTTCTTGATCGGTTTATTTTACAGTCGTGACCAACCAACAGTTGCAAAAAAATTGGGACAGAACCCAGCGATTAGCTATTGGAATCTAAGATCACCAAATTCTCTGTCCGACATTCTTTCATGACAAATGACAATTCTTTTTTTTGTTAACCAATTATTTTCTTACGGACTTATTTGCCAAATAGCTAAAAAAAAGGAGATTATAATTTTAGGAGAGAGACAGAGACATGCCTACCATGTGTTGAAAAAGGCTTTTGTCTCAGGCCTCAAATAAATATATAATTTTTTGGGCATCAAATTTAAAAACATTATTGTAGCGTAGTGGTAGAATGAAGTTGGTGTGAGTCCAAGGGCCCCAAGTTCCAACTTTCCTCTATACAAATTTTTCTTTTTAAATTTGGCCTTAGGCCTCATATAACCTAAGCAGCTACTGGAGAGAGAGTAGAGTGATAGAAAGAGAAAGTATGAGAGATAAAGAGAGAAATTTTAGCTATTTTGTGAATTTGTGTTTTTTTATGTTTATAAGATGCAAAATTCTATTTTCTTATTACAACAACACATAATGAAGTTTACTTAATGCTTTTACCCACAAAAAAAATGTTTACTGAATGAAATTAGTATATTTCAATAACCGAAACATGTTACAGGGTTAAAATATCTTAAAATCTTAACCCTGTCAGAAAGAATGCATGACGTAATTCTCGCATGTAAATTACAGTACCTTTCAACACATGCCACGAATAAATTTTGAAACTACTACGTTGAAGGAAGTTTAATGAGTTCACCTGTGAGTTGTGACACCAACCAAGCATTTACTCAACCTAAATACGTCACACGTGATAGGAATACTAATTGCATTCCTTTGTTTATTGCTTCCTTTGACTTAGAGCACCCCCATCAGCGAACCGATGGTGAAGGGGTTCAAACAAAAAAAAAATATTTTTTTTTTATTTTTTCGTTTACTTTTCAAAAAAAAAAAAGTTAAAAACTGATCAATCGCGGACCGCCACGTGGCGTGGAGTCCGTAAAATTCCTATGATACAGGTTCGTCGGGATGAGTCTAGGAGGGATGGGTTCACAGCATATATTATATTTTAATTGATTTTTCTAGGTTTTTGAACCCATGAACCCCTTTACATATCTCAATGGGCATGTTCTTCTTACACTCACCACGAAAATAGGGCTGGGTACAAATACTTAATACTCGGCTTGTATTCGATATTTGATTCGGTTTGGTTTGAAAAAATAAGTACTTGCTCCATTCAAGTGGAATAACAAATAAATGGATTTTATTACTCGCAAGTACAAGTCAAATATCAAATTCATTTTAATTTTTAACTACTTGGTTTGTTACTTGGTTTATTACTTGTCATTATTTACTTGTTACTTGTCATATGTTATTTGGTTTATTAAATACTTAGTATTATATTTCTTTAATTAATTTATGTATTTTATGAGTGGCCACAATTACTTGTTACTTGCCTCATGTTCACTACTTGGCTGGTACATGATCCTTAAAGTCGAATACTTGTTTTAACTAAGATGTGTATCAAAAAGTCTATTTAAACTACTTTCAAATACAAACAAATACAAAATAATAAAAGAAAATTAATTATTCAACGTTATTTGGTTTATTATTCATTTTTTTCTATGAACAAAAATACATTTTCCTAAATAATCGTAAAACGATTCGTTTATATTTCAATTTTTATAAGTGAATCAAACATAAGTGATATATTTATATAAACATTTTGGAATTTTTGCTTAATATAATCTATTTTATGAATGATTAAAAATCAGAAAACAATGACAAAATGAAAACAATGACATATTATTTATATATAATAAATTTATTTATTTTTAAATTTTAACTAATTATCAAATAATTTACCAATAGTTATCAAGTAATTTTAAATTTTTTTTACAAATAACAAGTAATAAAACAAGGCAAGTAACTTGCAAGTCCATCAATTTTTGGAAGTACTTGAAACTGCAAATACTCGGTTTTAACAAACCAAGTACAAGTCCAAAATTAAAATACTCATACAAGTCAAGCCAAGTACTAAATATATCGAAAACACCAAGTACTCGACTTGTGCCCGCCCCTACATGACAATCTTCAACTCCCACTAATAATAGAGCCAAGCTAATAGTATATTATTGCTTCCTTTTGTTTTCCGTGCAATAGATTTTTGATCATGTGATGATCAATCATACGTATACTGTGTACAGCCTATATTCACAGCTAAACATATCTATATATATATATATATATATATATATTGATATATTTTTTTTTTTGAAAAATAGATATTGATATATTGCATGCATATATTACTGGAATGAATAAATGAGATAAATGATCATAAACTACAAAGTCTAATGATTAAGTTAAAACATAAACCATACGGTACTTACATTAAGAAAAAAATATATATATATATATATATATAATAATCTCAACGTGAACTAATTAAGAACTAGAAGCAAGATTTCCAATAGGGGATTTATTGATGTCGTTGTTACCAGCAGAAATCTCGACATTGTTATTAGCGTTGTTGCTCGTCTTGGATAGATTGTGTTTGTTGTTATGGATCCAAACTTTAAGAACTCTTCTCCTAACTCCAATCTCTTGACAAAACTGCTGAACTACAGATTCCTCTTGTCTCTGCATCTTCCAACCAATCCTCTCCGCAAAACTCAGCATCTTCTCCTTCTGCTCTTGAGTAAACTTTGTCCTAAACCTCTTCTTTTGACTATGACCACCGTGATTGTACGGCGGTGGTGGCTGCTGAAATGGTAAGTCTTCTTCAGACTCTGAGTTTGATACAGCTGCGGTTGCAACGCCAATCGGCATTATCATTTTCTGTGGTAATGGTGATTTGGTCATCTTGTGGTGGCTATGGAACATGAGCTTTCTCTGCGGTTGGTTGTGGTGGTAAGGGGAAAAGTAGATCTTATCTTCGCCTTCTATCTCTCTTCTATGGAAGTTTCTATGGCAGTTACAAGCTGAGCAAGTGAGAGCTTCTATGGAACCTTCTTCACCACTTGGCATAAACTCTCCACAACCATCAATAGCATGGCCTCCCGTGGAAGCTGCATGGTTCTTCAAACATTCCTTGTACTTGTAAAGCTTAGGCTTCTCCTTGCTGTTGTTGTTATTGTTGCTGATCATGATGTTGTAACCCACATGATGATGAAGAGGATGATCATTGTTTTTGTCAAGACCATTACTATTTGAGGGGACTACTAGAGGGTTTGGATGAGTAAAATTGGAAGGATTACGATGACGATGAATCATGTGTCCATGCCCACCATAAGAGGTGTTTATTGGGATAGGGGTGTCATGTTCTTCTTGACTAGCAACTTCCATTATATTGATCTCTCTCTGTAGAAAATAGTCGCATTCAATTAGTACTCTTATTTGGGTTTTGCAAAGTGTTTCTTTGTTTGGGGACAAAGACTCTAGTTAGGAAGAAAAAACTAAGAGTAAAGATAATTAATGAGTAAAATGGAATGTTTAAGCTACAAAAATGCAAGAGGTTTCTTCACTACTCATTAAACCCAATTTAAAATCATTTAAAGACTAATTTGGAAGGTTCAAAAAGATAGAGAGCAAAACAAAACAAAAATAGAAAAGAAAAAACCTTTATTGCAAGCACGCTTCAGCAAAAGCTGACAAACCCACTTAAAAAAAGTCTTAGTACAAGTGAGAGGTTGCTGATAATTAAGAAGACAATTTAACCTAACACACAGTTATTCTCTTCAAATGTAAAGACAATTTGAGATAAAGAGACTGAAGAAAGAACACATACCCTCACAACCAGCAAGAGCAGCGCAACTTTCTTTTAATTACTATGCTTCTCAAACACAAAACTTGTCTTCTGGATAAAGTATCTAGACCATAGTGATCCGAGAGTTATAGGGAGATTGAGAAGTATTAAAGTGTTATTAGGGTTTGCAAAGTGAAAGACTTCGAAGAACGAAGAGAAAGAAATGAGAGAGAGAGAGAGAGAGAGAGAGAGAGAGAGAGAGAGAGAGAGAGAGAGAGAGAG
>CAKOAT010206265.1:158885-179218 GCA_932364175.1 Eruca vesicaria subsp. sativa
CAAAGATTTAAAAGCTAGTGCAGTATTTGTTTTGCATTTTTGCTGGTAATATTTATAATATAACTATGGCAATCACTTATTTCCAAAGTTAACACTTATTCGATTAAAATAATTAGTTGTCAACAATGTTTTTTGTGGACTGTTGTCAAAAATAATATAACAGTTAAAGATTAAAATAATATAAATGTATAGTTAATAAATCCTCAAATTCTCTCAAGGAAAAATTATCAAGATAGGGGAAGAAAAATATGAGAACTAAAGGTTATGGGAGATTGCTTGGCTTGCACTATCAGACATCAATTTACAACAGTATAGAAACATGCCAGATACTTAGTGGGAAGAATATTGAATCAGATAGACAAACAGAAAGTCACAATAAATTACAATATCTAATAGTATACTTTAAATTACCTTCAAAATGGTGGTATCATATATCAATATTAGTATTAACGATTAATCGAAACGGTTAAAATTAACGTCACTTTGTTGTTGAAATGGAGGTAATTTGATAAATGCACAATAGAGTAAGACATGAGTATTCTGGAGGGCTAATGTATAACTTGAGACTACTCATCACATAAAAATGAAATTGTTAAGGTAGTGAAAACCATATATTGTTCCTTTGTTGTTTATATATATATATATGAACATAAATATATATATTTATTTATATACATATAATGTTCCTTTACTCAATTTCACATCATAATTATCTTTGGACATTAAATACGTCGCGTATGATATTAGCTTCCAGAGGTTGTCATGTCATGCATGTGAATTCATATTATTCACTTGGCGTTACTATTAATATGGTCCTACAAATATGCGCTCTCATATGTATGCGTCAAATTAATGCTAGTAGCCCATCATATGTGTGGACAAACATTTCGGCCGGACGAGAGTTGCTATTATTAGAAATCAGACAAAAAGTTCACTCAGAATATGAGATTAAAGTTTGGGAAGACCCTTGGATTCCTACTATACCCGCGAGACCAGCTATTCCTTTGGTACCGGCTCTACATCCAAATATGCGAGTGAGCGATTTGATTGATCAAACAACGAAGAGCTGGGATGATAGGCGTCTACACGATTATGTTGCGGAAGCGGATATACCATTTATTAAAAGTATGGCCATTAGTTCAATGCATCGAAGGGATACGTATTGCTGGAGCTATACGAGGACTGGACAGTATACAGTCAAATCTGGCTACTGGGTAGCACGAAACATTTTGTGGAAGGAAAAGGAACCTGAAGTATGTGAACCTAGCATCACAAAGCTTCAAGCACATGCTTGGAAGGTCAGAGCCCCTCAAAAGATTTGTCATCTTATGTGGCAGTTGATAACAGGACATGTAGCTGTCACGAACATCTTAAACCATAGACATATGAGATGTGATAATTACTGTCCTCGATGTGGGGAACCCGAGGAGACGATCAATCATGCAATATTTGAATGCCCACCTGCATTACAAGTTTGGGAACTATCATCTACGCCATCCAATCCCGCTCTGTTTCCAGTACAAAGCACGTATGCGAATATGGATTATCTCTTCTGGAGGAAGAATGCTATAACGGAACCAGATTTGGACAGAGATCCTTATCCTTGGCTTATCTGGTACATTTGGAAGGCTAGGAATGACAAGCTGTTCAGAGGTATTGATAGAGACCCTTTGGAGTTAGCGCGTTATGCAGAAAGTGAATGCCAGGCATGGTTCAAAGCAAATGAACAGGAAAGTCCGGTCTCCACTGGGACCGGAGGAGAAGAAGACCAGACCTTAAGTCTGTGTAATATATGCATGGTGGATGGTTCTTGGACTTCTACAAATACTTTCAGTGGTTGTGGATGGGTCCTGAATGATGATTTCGGAAACAGTAAGCTATTGGGGCTACGTAATTTTGATCGAGTGGAATCGGCGTTGCATTCAGAGTTGGAAGCACTGTGGTGGACAATGGAGAATATGCTTCAACATTCGCCATGTCAGAGCTTTGGAACTGATTGTAAGGAGATGATTGAGATGATCAGAAGTTCTCATGCATGGCCTAACTTTTCGACAGAACTTGAACAACTGGAGATGCTGAAGATCTGCTTTCCTGAATTCAAAATTTTTTATGTTCCTAGAGTCCAGAACGACGTTTCTGACTCGCTTGCTAAAACAGCTAGGTATTTTTACCGTAAGCTTGTGTTCGTTAGTTATTCTATTCCGGTCTGGATCCCCAGACCACCTCAAGTTGTTTGAGTAATAGATCAGCCGTTTGATGTCAAAAAAAAAAAATATATATATATATATGTGATCTCTTGGGTTTATACTTTATAGGTTAACAAGAAGACTAGCTAAGTAGCATGCTTTACATCAAATTATGATTCTATTTCTATTGAATTCGAGAACTCAAATATTATGGAATCAAATAATTTAATTTGTGTATATCGTAAATTATGTTTCTATTTTGGATACAGTTATTGTGCTCCATAAAATTAAGTTGTTTAAGCTGGTGACCATTCAAGTCTTGAGAAACTGATGCAGTTTACTTTCTTCTTTTATCATCCCCCTGTAAGCTTTTATGCTATGCTATAAAATTGAAATTGAGAAACTTTTATCGTCTTTTTTCCTTTGTTTCCTTCTTGTCTCTATTTGTTGTCTATTCTTCCGGTAAATTTCTTACACTATGCCAGCTTTTTTCTAATCTTCTTTATTTTTTCTTTTTACCTTATGTAACGTCTCACCAATATTATGGTAAATTTTTTGAGAACATGTAATTTCTCAGACGTCCCTAATATGTATTCATCCATACGTTGAATGATTTTGATTCAAGGTAAGAAAATAATAAAAAGGCGTTAGGTTTGATGGTCCAGAAATTGGATCACAATTTTCAAGAGGGTCAGACTCAACAGGCCTTTCGTGTTTACTCAACTTTCTTTATATACATAAGGTTTGTATATTTCTTTAATTCAAATATTTTTTTTGCAAAAAACAAATTATTCAATATGATCTTTAATTCAATATGTAAAAAAAAACAGAATAAAGTGGGAAGAATGAGGATGCTTTAGTAACTTACTAATCCATATAAGAGAACTAGGTGGCTTCCTGCACCATGTGCAGGAAGAAAAATTTTAAAAATAAATTTATATTTAAAAATAAAATTTAATTAATTTTTAAATTATTCTTTTTTACATTATTAATTTTACATTAATTATATGTAAAAATTAAGAGAAAATAAACAGTTTTATTTAAATATATTTTATTTAAATATATGACAGTTCTCTCAAATATAACTTTTTAAGGTTTTTTCACAAAAATAGATTTTAAAACTAAAATGACCAAAACATCATTTTTTATTTTGAAAATGTCAAAAAAAATTTAAAAAAAAATTGTAATCCTATCCCCAAAACCCCACTCCTCAACAAAAAGATTTACGATTAGTTAAACCAAAGGATATAAGTGTATATTTACTTATTTTTGATAAAACATTTAAGTCTATCTTGGTCATTTTTATTTTAAGGTCTATATTTGTGATTAAAACTTGTTTTTAGGTCTATCTTAAAAAAAATTTCTTAAATTTATATTTAATAATATATATGTATCTTTTATCTTTTGGTTAAATTATATTAAATCAGATTCTATACTATTTAGAGAAAATTTTGTTAGATATATAATTATCAAAATATAACACTAAATAATATTTCTAAAATTTATAGAAGTCATAAATAAAGCTAATGGTATTGGGATTAGAAAATTTTAATTTTTAAAAATACTGCATAAAAATTTTGAAAAACAAAATTTATTAATAAAAATATATATAATTAAACAAATACACTTAAAATATTTCAATATTTGTAATATTACTATATTTATATTTCTACTATTATATTATTTATTATCTTAGTGATAATTTATGAGTTCTTTTTCTTATCACTATTTTAATACAAATTTTTGTTTAATCAAACATAAAAAGTAATATAAAAATATTTTTGTTTATTTTAAATTCTATTTAAGAATATGCATGTATATATTTAAAATTATAATCTTAGATAATTTTTTATCTATTTATTTAATTAAATATATTAAATAAATTTGTAGAAAATTTTATAATTATCAAAAATTAAAATTAGACAATATTTATTACAATTTTAAATATATAATAAATTAATAATTTTAGGATTAAATTTTAATAATTTTCAAAAATGTATGCATTTTTGAAATTTTTGTAATAAAATTGTATAGTTTTAAAATATATAATTAAATGATATTTTCGAAATTTTTAATGACATAATGGTATATATTTATTTTAATGATGATTTATTAGTTATTACCATATTTTAAAAATATTTCCAAAAATATAAATCGATATTAAATGTAATATATGAGTTGTTACCATATTCTATAAAGTTTTTCAAAAATATATATATTAACATTAAATGCAATTGTCCATGTCATATTTAATCATATGTCATGTCATCAATTGTAGTAGACATGTCACCGTTTTTTTGTGAAACTGATTCTAGAGACGACATGTAGCAAAATCACTTCACAAGTAATGTATAGGGGATTTGAAATTTTTGTAATAAAATTGTATAGTTTTAAAATATATAATTAAATGATATTTTTGAAATTTTTAATGCCATATTGGTATATATTTATTTTAATGATGATTTATTAGTTATTACCATATTTTAAAAATATTTCTAAAAATATAAATCGACATTAAATGTAATATATGAGTTGTTACCATATTCTATAAAGTTTTCCAAAAATATATATATATTAACATTAAATGCAACTGTCCATGTCATATTTAATCATATGTCATGTCATCAATTGTAGTAGACATGTCACCATTTTTTTGTGAAACTGATTCTAGAGACGACATATAGCAAAATCACTTCACAAATAATGTATAGGGGATTATTTTAAGGATTTCTCTATATATAATTTCATTATTTTAGAATGATGTATGTGTAATAAACGTGTGGTATCTAAGAAGGATATGTGGACGGTATATGTAGGAACACTAATTAAATACGAAACGAGAGATACGAGAAGATACTCAAGATGAGATAAGTAATGCATGTAGAGGAGTTTCACAATATATGTAGAAACTTAAAAATATGTGAAGTAAAACTCGAATTATGAAGTTTTTTAACAATCTATCAGCCGATTTATTGCTCACTCGTTTAATTCATGTCAAGTCCACTGCATCAAATCGTGCTTGCCATTTCTTGGTCTTGCTTGTTGGTTTTCTGAGGATTGCCTCACATTATAAAAAACACAAATCAACTTAAGATTGTGTCTAGTATTAACACAACGAGAACTCATTTCAATGACAATAGATAAACAACACAATACGCATGAACTAAGAAGTAAAGCGAATGTGTGTAACTCTTAAGCAACAAGAAGTGAAGAGTTTGAGTGTTTGGAACATGATCTGAATGGACAAGCAAAGGACAGACCCAAATCGTGTAACTCTTCCTCTCTATATGTTTGTATGATTAACTAAACAAGAGTAAAGTAGAGAAGAACTACACAGATTGTAATCTAAGAACTTGTCATTCTTTTATTCATGAAAGAAAAATGAAGAACAAGGATGAACAAGTAAAAAAAGAGAGATGAGGAAAAATTGTTTTCTTTTAAAATGAATATCAGAACCATACAATAGCTATATAGAGTTTCAACTCAGATCTATAAAGTCAAAATAAATTAAGATCTGACCACTTTGACGACTGCCTACGAGGGTGGTAGAAGCCTGCCACAGGTGGCAACACCCTTGAATGTACATGTCTCTCCTTACGCACTTAGACCGGTAGCGACCCAACCGTAGGTGACAAAATCCTTAAAGGTACCTATCTCTCCTTACGCACTGAGACGGGTAGTGACACACCATAGGTGGCGACGTCCTTATAAAACTTTATAAAGCTTTATAAGTTATAAACCGTTATAAAGCTTTATAAGTTATAAGTCTCTAACATAATTATGTTTCATGTCAACACTCTGCACATGGCTCCTTGATCATTCTTAGATTGCTTCTTGTTTCATTTGTTGACTCCTTTCTTTATTGTGCAAGTCTTGATTGCTTGCAACACACTCATGCCTTTATTGTGGAGATGCTTTCTACTTTCTAGGTTCTACTACGCGTCACATCAGTATTTTGTGGGTCATGTGTGTTTAGTTTTTAAAAGCCCATAGTCTTTCTAAAATGATTACCAACAATGAATTACACTTTAGCTGAATGGTATTTTTTTTTTTTTTTTTTTGTCATCAACCTACTACAGACTCAAGTAGACTCTGTAAACCATCTGGGCAGCTCCACATCCATGTGTAGTACAAAGGTCGACTGCTTTTGGGCGCTCCATGCCAGACTGTCTGCCTTCTTATTGTGTACTCGAGAAATATGGATGACTTCTGAGCTGGTAAAACTTTGTCGCAAAGCCTTAATATCCTCCAGATATGGTGTAAATGCTGGCCAATCCTCCGGTTCCATAATCATGCCTACCAGTTGTAAACAATCTGTGGCAAAAGTTACATTGTACTGCCTGAGATTCTTCATACACTCCATGGCCCAGATTAAAGTTTCAATTTCAGAGTGGAGAGCTGATTGGGCCGCTCTCGTATTCCTGGCACCCAAAAGACAATCAAAACCCTCCAAAGTACTTACCCAGCCTTGTCCTGAAAAGGTAGCTTTATCTTTCCACGATCCGTCCGTAAAACACCATCTTCCTGAGATAGATGGTAGTACCGGTTCCACCCTTAATCCAAACTTCCGTATTTGTTGACTATGTTCGTTTTGTGCCTCCGCCCACAAAGACGATTCCGTCTTTGCGAACTTGATAGTTTCCGTTGGTGCAATATTTAGATTTGAAAAAACCTTATTATTTCTAGCCTTCCAAAGATACCATAAAATCCACGCATACTGGTCGTCTGGCATGACCGGTCGTACCCTCCAGAACAGATGGTCCAAATTCCTAAAAAGAGATTGTGTCGGAAACAAGGAAGGATGCGTAGGAATGGACGATAGTGCCCATACTTGTATCGCCGGAGGACACTCAAAAAAGACATGGTTAATTGTCTCTTCATCAGCTCCACTTATTCCTCGGGCCTCTAACTTTTTCTTAACTGCAATGCAACCCGATAGTAACTGCCAAAGAAAATGTTTCATCTTTGGTGGGCAGCGGACCTGCCAGCAAAATGCCTTAAGTGCATCCACCGATGGTCCATACTCCTGAAACAAACAGCCGTTGTCCGGGTATATACGTTCCACCTGATAACCTGATTTCACTGTGTATCTCCCATTTTTTGTAAAATGCCACCCCTCTCTATCCGCTGTTATTATCCTACTCAAAGGAATGCTTGTAATTATCCTCGCATCCTCTGGCTCAACAAGCATGTTAACCATTTCCAAATTCCAAGTCCTCGACGCTGAATGAATTAGGGAATCTACTGTGAGATCCGGATATAAATCATGATTATTATTGTTTGCTGGTCTCGGGCGAGTGGATGGGAGCCAAGGATCATTCCATACTGAGATAGTAGATCCTGATCCCACCCGTTTGATTAGTCCTGTGCTAACCAGAGATCTAGCGGAAACCAAACTTCTCCATCCATACGATGGTGAATAAGATCGTATTGGTTCCAGTGGAGATACTTGCCTAAAGTATCTTCCTTTGAAGACTCGAGAGAATAGTGTATGAGGTTTCTCGATTAATCTCCAAAATTGTTTTGCCAACATAGCTGTATTAAAATCGCCCAAATCCTTAAAACCCAATCCACCATCCTCTTTGGGAATACAAAGTTTATCCCATGACTTCCAATGCAGCCCCCGCGTTGATGTACCTGGGCTCCACCAAAATTGCGCAACCGCACTATTCAATTTCTTGATTATCGTTTTCGGAATCCGAAAACATGGCATTACATGATTAGGAAGTGCAGTTACTACTGACTTAATAATCACCTCTTTCCCCCCTTTGGAAAAAAATTTCATGTTCCATCCATTAACCCGTTTATGTAGTCTATCCTGAATAAAACTAAAGACCTGAGTTTTTGGCCCTCCCAAACTCTCAGGTATTCCTAGGTAGTTTCCCATGCCACCTATATTATGTATCCCCAAAGTCTCCATAAGTTCCTGTCTGGTGGACTCGACAATCCGATGACCAAACTGCACTGAGGATTTATTAAAATTAATCTGTTGCCCTGATACCATCTCATATTCTTTTAGGATGCAGATGATTGTCTGACACTCATCCTTTTGCGCCTTACAAAAGAACAGGCTATCATCCGCAAAAAGTAAATGTGAAACCGGAGGGCATGCTTTAGCCACCTTTATTCCTGTCAGAAGCTTATTCCTTTCCGCCTTCTTTAGATTTGCAATAAGCGCCTCTGTACAAATTACAAATAAATAAGGGGATAATGGATCACCCTGTCTAAGCCCTCTATGGGGCTTGATAAATCCCCGTGGTTGACCATTCAGTAAGACTCTATACTGTACTGATGAAATACATTCCATTATTAGTCTGATCCAATGAGAATCAAATCCCATACGTTGGAATAAGTTCCTAATAAAGTCTCATTCAACCTGATCATAAGCTTTACTCATATCCGTTTTGATAGCCATATATTTGTTTTGACATGACTTATTCGCTCTCAACCCATGAAACATTTCCTGTGCAATTAAAATATTATCCGATATTAGTCTACCGGAAACAAAGGCTGATTGTGTTTCCGAAATGAGAGAGGGAAGGTATCTCTTCAATCTCTGACATAATACCTTTGATATAATTTTATAACCCACATTACATAGACTTCATTGTGTCTCAGTTCCGTCATCCTGGTTGGCCTTTCCGTTTTTGGAATTAGGCAAATATTTGTAATATTTAACCTTACATCCAACGTCCCTGTCCGGATAAACTCATTTACCATAGTCAACAAATCAACTAGCATATATTTTTGGTTTTTTCGTTTGGGTTATTATCATATAGGCATTTTGTTTTTAATATTTTTATATTTTTTTCCTTTGGGCTTATTGTTTTAAAGCTTAAAATAGTGGGAAAAACCCTATTGCTTAACGGACTCTCAAACCCAAAAATAATTAAAAATAGATCAAAAATTGAACAGTCCAAAAAACAAAACAAAAAGTGACACTATCATGTATATTTTCTATTAAGACATATTTCCTAATATATATTTTTTTGGTATTCATTAAATGGATATGTAATTTCTCTTATATTTTTAATAGCTACTATGATTTCATTGAAAGCATTTCTCATAATCGACTCAAATGAATTATCAGACGCATGCGAATTAATTCCTACAGTCGATGACGTCGTAAATAAAAATGCCACATTATTTAGGAACAAAACCCAAACTTACAAAAACCATATACAAAAACCTATCTAATACCAAACAACAAGTATTAACTTAAATTAAGGTTATTTTCAAATTTATAAATTGTTTATTACAGATATAAATACTATAAATAAATAAGTATATCAAGTTTTGACCTAATCGACTCAAATGAATTATCAGACGCATGCGAATGAATTCCTACAGTCGATGACGTCGTAAATAAAAATGCCACATTATTTATGAACAAAACTCAAACTTACAAAAACCATATACAAAAACCTATCTAATGAAACCAAACAACAAGTATTAACTTAAATTAAGGTTATTTTCAAATTGATAAATTGTTTATTACAAATATAAATACTATAAATAAATAATTATATCAAGTTTTGACCTCCAGTATAAAAGCATTCCCCACCACCGACTCTAATGGTTTATCAAACTCTGGCGAATGGATTCCTACAATCGACAATGCCGTAAATAAAAATGTCACATCATTCATGAACAAAACCCGAACTTACAAAAAACCATATAAAAACCTATTAAATGAAACCCAAACAACAATATTAACTTAAATTAAGGTTATTTTCAAATTGATAAATCGTTTAGTACAAATATAAATACTATAAATAAATAACTACATCAAGTTTTGACCTTCGGACTTCGGTATAAAAACTATTTACAGCAAAAAACAACAAAAACAAGATAACATTTATTTTTACACACTAAAAACTATATTATAACTTATTTTTTCCTATAAACCTTACTTCGCATATAAATAATGTTTAACACATTATATATACTAGGTGATTTTCCCGTGCTCATGCACGGACATAAATATTTATGAAATAAATATATTATAATAACTGATTGATATTTATTCTAAAATTTAAATTAATTTATAATTCATAGGTATAATTTATATTAATAAATTTCTATTAATTTAATTATATATTTAGTTTTAGATATTTTATATTTCGTCAGTTTTATTGTTTTTACGGTTGGTTTAGTTATCATTTGGATATATTAGATTCTATCTATTTCTCTGAATTCAACTATAATTTTTTCATTCTAAATATATTAAATTTTTGATTAATGGTCTTATATGCATTTATACCGATTGTTATCTTAGAAATATAAGTATATCTAGTAAAATTATGTATAACTTAAGATTTTTTGTGCTTGGAAAGACAAAAAATAAAAACTAAACTGTGTGATTCTAAATTGCATACATAAGTAACTGATAAATATTTGGAAGGTTATGAAGACATATCAATATTTACAATATTTAGATTGGTTGGATGGTAAACTGAAATTTATTCTAAATAATTTTAAAAATAATAATTCTGATTTGCTTAAGTATTTTGATTGTGGTTATATTAAGTCTCACAAACATAGAAAACAGAAAATTAAAAATCAAAAGAGTTATTAAGAAAACATACAATTTTAACTATTAAAATGTAATATATCTACTTCTATAAATTATAAAGTGTTATGATATTTTAAAATAATTTTAGTTATTTGATCGAAAATGTTTATTATTAAAATTTCTTTTTAGTTTTTTTTAATATCTCTTAAAATATGCAGTAAAAGTTTTATTGTTTTTGAGAAATTATATTATATAAGTAAAATAGAATTTCTATTTTTTTGCTGTAATTGTAAAATATTAAAATCAAATAAATATACTAAAAATAAAAAAAAAATATATTTCAAGAATACTAATTATAAAACAAAAATTCAATTAAAAACATATATCAGTTTATGTTACTTAATTATTTTATGTAATCATCTAACAAAATGAATAGATATATAGAAAAAGAAATTACTTTGAAAATATATATATTTATTATTTATAATTATTTTTTTAAGAAAAAAATAATTTCTTTTTCTAATATCAAGATTAGTTGTGTGAATTTTTTTTATGGAATCACATTATATACAAATATTGTTTTTCATCTAAGAAGATATAGATATAAAGTATTTTAATACTTCAAAAGTATATTTTATGTTATTTAAAATATATTTAAATTAAATATTACTATTTTGTGAACTTTTATTTTTATGCAACCATATTTATATATACTTATATTTTCGTTTTTAAATAGTTTTGTAAACTTTATAAATGTTTCCTTTTTATTTTATATTGTTATTTGGAAATTTTTTGAATGAATATACTTATATTTTCGTTTTTAAATAGTTTTGTAAACTTTATAAATGTTTCCTTTTTATTTTATATTGTTATTTGGAAAAAAATTAAAAGGAAATAATAATATGTAAATGTTTTTTTTTAATTTATTAGGGGTATCATAGTAATCAACCAGCGTGAGAGTTAACGTGAGCGCGACACATAAGAAATTGACTTCTCAAATAATATTATAGAGATGTACAATATTTCAGTTTACATTCTTGCTACATTCTTTCCATTTCATCATTATTTGGTGTTATTAGAAGAATTCACTAAACCAAAAATCGAAATACATACTGAAACAACAATGATCCCGGCTCCACGTTTGCTCGGGGAAGATGCAACTAGTTACAAAAATCAATCAATTAGTGAAGTTTAAATCTCCATGTCATTGCTATTTTTTTGACTGAAGATAAAATGGGCCTCTGATATTATTCGGTTACATGTTCTTCTTTTTAACCCAACAATGAATCCATTCTCTATCTAAAACCTAATATCTGTAAAATATAATTTTCTATCGTCATCTACAATCTTTTCTTATCACAACCTTCATCTGTACCGTTTCCCCTTCACCTTCACTGTGTTATATCCCTTCACTAGCTGCAGAATTAATAACGCAATGAATCGATTTCATCCCACCCAACTCCACACTATATAAATCCCTCATCTATTTATTCATTCCCCTCTTCACCACAGGTCCAAAGTCACAAAAAATAATTTGCCTGATCTACTGAGAGCAACATAGACAGCGAAATCAACCAGAAATCCCCATGTCTCTCTTCTTAAGTAACGTGTTACTGGTTTGGGAGTGTCTGAGCTATGGTTTGATATAAATTTATTTTGGAAACATGGATAACATATTAAGTATTTTCTTTTCTTTGCACATTTAACTGTTATATTTACAATAAATTAATTTTTTTTTGTATTTCTTTTTATTTACTGATTCTGCCATTGCATTTAAAATCAATTTAAATTAATTACTTACAAGGATTTTTCTTTCTTTGTGGTGAAAATAAAAACACAAACTGAAATATATAGTATATATTGTATAAATAATTTTTAAATATATTATTACCTTATTTAATATAGTCAAATATCATAAACGTAATGATAATTCATCGAAAACTAGTGCAAAAAAAAATTTAGTAAGTTGTTTCATTTTAAAATAAACTAACAATAAAACAACATGTTAATATATGAATAGTACAGTTACATCAAATTGCATCAACTTATAAAATTTCTAATATAATATTTTGTACAAATAAACAATTATTATTAA
The DNA here is from genome assembly GCA_932364175.1 of Eruca vesicaria subsp. sativa. Classification (NCBI taxonomy): domain Eukaryota; kingdom Viridiplantae; phylum Streptophyta; class Magnoliopsida; order Brassicales; family Brassicaceae; genus Eruca; species Eruca vesicaria. The sequence goes on from CAKOAT010206265.1 coordinate 171,682, forward strand.
AAATTTATATTATAAAATAATATATTTCTCTATATATAAATTACAAAACATAAAAAATACATATTTAAAAAAAAACCAGTATTTACGTTGAATCCAAGTTAAATCAAATATCTGCATAGGGGTGCGAATCAAATTCTAGTATTAATTAAAAAGAATCACAGCCATATAAAGTTGTAATCTATATTATTAAAATTGAAATACATTTTAGAATTGTTCGGAAACAAGGATAACAGTATAAATGAAAATGTTTGGAAACATGAATATCAGTATAAGAAAGAAGTATATTGTCATTTTAGCAATTTTCCTTAAAAATATACAATCAAATAATTTTATATATAGTCAGCATTAATGATTTTTCAAATGACAATATATCTTAACAAAATCCTTTTAAAGTAAGATATTAATTAATTTTACATGTAACTAATTATACATATATAAATTAAGACAAATAATATGATATAAAATCAATGTAAAATTATTTTTAACATTTCATAAATATTAAAAAATATCAATTTCTCTCTCCAAAAATAATTAGTCCATTTATAATATATATATAATTACTATTTTAAAACTGTAAATATAAATTTACATGAATAGCATAAAATTGACATAAAAATAAATAAAAATTTAAATAATTAATTAAATTGCTAATATTTTTATACATTCAATATAAAACAACCATTAATACTGATAAAATAGTATACAATAAAAAAATAAGTTTCAATATAAATAAGAATTTAACACTAACACAAAAATATTTATGTTTTTTGAAAGTTAAACAAATACATGCACGGGTGTGTGGGTCAAAATCTAGTTTAAATTAAAACTGATGAAATATGATGTCAACAAGCAAAGAAGCAGCTGGTCTATATGAGGAAACTAAGAGTAAGTTTATTTGGGGTCCTTAGTGGGATTCTTAATGCGTAGACCCCTATAGAACCCTTAAGAATCGCTTACAAAAATTACTAATTAAAAATTGATTCTAGTGAATTTCTTACCTTGTTGGTGAGTTCCCACTGACATATGGCGGCTTGTAGTTTGCTTTATAATTTTTTTTTTAGACAAAAATAAAACTTAAGAAATTCATTGGATTTCTTATGGATAAAGATGCTCTAATAAATGGCAAATCTGATGCATATATCACTGTTAATCAATGTACAGTACGGCAAAACCGTAGTGTATTAGGTAAACGGAAGTAAACCCCATCATTTTACATTTTTTTAACCCAAAAAACTCGTGTACTGAATATTGAAAAGAAAATTTTTGCAGCTAACATTTTTTCTCATAAGTTGGCATGTGTCTTGCTTTTGTGGCACAACCTCTCGATTCTCAGTTATTTGAAGAATTTAACACGACCTAAAAAACCTCTAAACTTATCGTGCTCGCTTATTATCGTTCTGTTACCATTTGATCAAAGTTCATATACTGTATGAGAAATTATCAAAACTTTACAGTTAACACATGTTTATAAGAAATGAAATTTATTCATTTGTGTATAAGAAAATGTATATTTTTCTTTCTTAGTGTCTGTTGGTAATAAAGATTGATTTCACTACCAGTAGAGACTTCCATAAAAATGTAGAATTCATTTTACTAGAAACGGTGCAACAAGGAAGTCGGGGACCATTGACTCGGTTGTGATTCATAATCCATTTGCTTGGGAATAATCTATCTTGAAGTTGAAAACAAATTTGACAAATATGCTCTGTAAATACATGTCTATTTGTTATCTAAAACAAAAGGAAAATATGTTTCTTCTTCTTTATTCTGTTCCCATTAATTATCCACCAAATTTGGACAAGAGCTATTCCAAACGAGTCTAACGGAAACGCGTATTAAGTCTCTTTTTATCCAAAGAAGGTTATCTCACGAAGAATCTAGATACTCATCCTCAATATATACACTAAAGAGAGTTTGTCTATTAGATGTTGATGATAACATCTTAAATGACATACTAATATATTACAATATAAGAGAAAATGTCATTATTGGGAACATTTTTGAGTATAACAAAATTCTAAAATTATACATGTCGTTTTCTAATCACCAAATTCTATTTGTGTTATCAGTGTATCACACAAACTGACAAACTTTCATTCAAAAACTGTTATTTTTTTTTTTTTGTAACAGGATTCAAAAACTGTTATTGGGATGAGGTTATTTAATATTAATATATACCAAAATGATTACTGTTACCAAACAGATAACTAAAAACAAAGGGCACAATGTGCATTTGAAAGTTGTATTTGCAAAGCAAGTAAAGGAAACAACGTGCATTTGAAGTTGCATTTGAAATGTAAGTAAAGAAAACTTTTTGCTGTTTGGTGGTGATCCCAGGAACGATAAACAAGTAGATGACGCATGCTTAAGCTAAAGCACACATTGTTCTTTTTAAAGTTTAATCTGTTATGAAAAGGTTAAATACAATCATTATTATTTCATGCTTCGATATTGTTCTAAAAGTTATAGTTTAATTTCCAATTTTTGTTGAGTAACTTAATGTTGCTTCAGTTTCAAAGTACGTACATTCTTAATTTTTCATAAAAGATAAAAATTGTGAGCTCGGATTTCTTACAATAAATTTACTGACAGAAGTTTCCTCACTTTTATATCTATTGTTATATATCATTCCTAATTTAATGTGTAAATCTTATATATTAAAACAGGAGTCATGACTTGACTTCATGTGTGATTTTTTTTAAAAATAGACTATTACTAGAAAGTCATGTTACATTAACTCTCTAATAATCTTATCATTATTATATATTATGAAAAATCATATCTATGATAGCAAAGATACGCTTAACAATTTGGTTTTGGTAAATTACTTCACACCTTCCAATTTAGTCACGCAAAATATGTCAATAGGTATAAGTTTAGGAATATTCTATTATTTATAAGGAAATATGTCAATAATAGTTAAATACATCTACAATATATTAACAAAAATCACAGATTCGTAATATAGAATATTTCTGTACCCTAACAAAATTTACATGCTATATATAATAGATAAATTTATTTCGATGTAAATTTTTAAAATTATATTGTTTTAAAAAAAAGAAGTTGTTTAAAAAATTATTTTCAATAAAATTATTTATAATATTAATTTATGAAGATATAAGTTTAGTTTTTAGCAAAAATTTCTTTGAAGTTTATATTATCTTTGCAAATTAAAGTATGCTAATATTTAATCAAGTTCTATTTATATTAATTTATCTAAAAATGAAATACCAATCTAACAAACAATAAAATATAGAAGAAGAAACAGACACATGTTTGAAAAACATGTATAATATAAAAAATTTGAAATAATCTATTTGATTAAAACACGTATTATATAATATTATTATGTTTGAAAAACATTTACTATACATATCGTAAATATGTGATTACTATAATATATACCAATTTACAAGTGAAAACAAAATGTTTATATAACTAACTATAAACGAAAACAAACATCCGCGCGGTTGCGCGGGTTAAAATCTAGTAGATAGTATTAAAAGTACAATAATATAGCAGAGAGGAAATGAAAAATAATATGGTAGTGGATGGATGGACGTAGCGTGTAAGAAAATACAATCCGTACCTTTTTATATTTCCATAAACTAAGAGCCAAAACAAAATGGGTCGGCAAAAAATAAATGGTAATGTAAGAGCCAAAATAAATATTTTTGTAAAATATTATATCTCGTTATATGGCAATGATCCATCCATCACTCATTTTACATGTGTTTTTTTGACAGTAATAAATGACTAGGACAAGACATCCGCCTTGCGCAGGGTGAATATATGTAACTAAAATATAAAATTTTAGTATTAACAAATTTAAAGTTTACATATGATTGGTTTTATATGTATTTGAAATTTTATCATTTTCAAATTTTAATATAATGATCTATATGTGGGATCAGAAACAATTGTAATTAGAACTATAGATCAAATTTTATAATTTAATGAACCCGATTTCATATATTCTTTCACTTTTCAGTATTCGAGTGATGTTAAATAAATGGAGTGTCACTGATCTTGATTGTTAGAGTATTAGCAAATTCTCTAATATTTCTTTAAGAAGCAGTTTGTAAAATATTTGCATTTAAAATATATAAAGTTTCAAAACTAAATTAAAATAATTTATTTATTTGTATAATAATATTAGAAAATTATATTTTTTACAAATTATATTTTTAAATAATTCTATAAAAAAATTAAGTTCAATTTTAAATTATTTTAAAACAATATTTTAAGTTTTTCAAATACAAATAAACAATTTAAAATTAATTATGGTCATGATTTAACATAACCATAATGATTTAAAAAAATTAAAAAATTAAAATTAACAAATTAAAAATTAATTATGGTTATGAGAAGCTTACGTTCACGTGTCAATCCTATTTATCTTCAACTTTCTCTTGTTGTGTTTTTTTTTATATTTTGGTTATTACTCGATATAAATATTTATTTTGAAGTTTATTCACAATTTGTTTTTTTGTTTTGACCTAGAATTTAGAAAAGATTTAAGAATTAAAATAATTAAAGAGATACATACTTAGGTTAAGATCTGCACTTTATGCACAATAAGTATTTTATATTTATTATTTTATATTTTTCTGCATATTAGAAAATAATAAATTGGCGTATGCATATAAATTTAACTATCTTTCTTGTTTATTCGCAATTAGGGTAAATAAATCAAAATAATCAGTCTTATATATTGTATATGATATATAATTAAATTTAATGATATAAACATAGTATTATAGCCAAATTTTAATATGGATATTTATTAAATGAGGTTTCTACTCATATGATTTTATGATTATTTGCATATTTTTGTAACAAAACTTTACACCAACGATTTTTTTTTAATGTGAGATGTTTAGTAGTTTTAATAATTTATAATCATTTTAAAAAACAGTGATATATTTTAAAATTAAAATATTAACTTTCAATATATGTTCAAGGCAAATATCAAAATATAAGTATGTATTTTCATACGATGTATATTTTAATTAAAAAGATAAAATATATATAAACTAAAATTATTTTTTCATATGTTTTTATAATCATTATATTTAATATATATACAAAAATAAAACATTGATCCTAAAATTTTATGTGGGATTTTTAAAATTTTTAGTAATTTATACTCATTTTGAAAATTCGAAATACAACATACACAAAAAGAAAATTTAGATTTTTATTATATGATTAATGTAATTGTGTAATTTATTTTAATGATAAAGAAATAAACAAAATGAGAAAAAGTATACAGACTGTTATCAAATCTTTATTGTTTAAAATTATTAATTTTCAAATATATATTTTAATCACATTAGGTAATTTCGTAGGTTTTGTTTAAGGAAATCACGCGAAACAATAAATATTTGATATATGCGACCAACATTAGCCTATGAAATATTATATTGCTAGAAAGAATAATTTTTAGACTATACATTATATTACATGCTCTAGAATTCTTGGGATTTGAAATAGAAACCAAAAAACTATGCCACATAGGTTTAGGGTTATTTTTAATTTTTACAAACTCAAAGTTACAATTTTTTAAATGATTCCCACTTAATATATAGGGGATACGCATATAAGTATCGAAACTATGCATATACCTTCCGCAAAGAAAAACAATACACTCAACGAAGAGTATTAATCTCAAACTTTCTTTAGTGAATAGATTTTTCTTCTCTTTAGTTTTGAGATTAAAAAATATATATAATTAGCTCGGTCTAAACAAAGAAATTCTTTTAAATAACTCTTTTTAGTTTATTTTACCCAAAATAGTTTTCAAAGAAAAAAATGATCAAAATAAATTTTTATTAATGGTAAATATGCATTTATATCTTTTGATTAAATAATCTACATTTGAGATTTAGAATTAAAATGTGAAATTTTGGATTAGGAATTCCAAATTTAAAAAAAATAAATATTACAAATTTCAAATAAAAATAGATTATTTGGATCATTTTATTTTTTAGGATTATTTTTATAATAAAAAAATTTTAAAATATTATTTGAGAGAATTGCCCAACCAAATATAATGAATGGATGAATCGTGTTAAGCCCATTTTTAGAGACAAATCCAGTTTGGATTGAAATGATGTAGTTTATCTATGGAACATTCTTTATTCTTCAATTACATTTTAGAACTCTTCATTAACCAAAAATAGTGTTTTTTGAATCCGATCCGAATAAGCGGTTGAATCAATAAATCTGATGACTCAAGATAAATTCGATATGGGTTTTGTGAAAAAAACCAAACAAAATATGCAAAAAAATCAATAAAACCAAGAATTCAATCTAAACTATTAAAATTGAAGTACAGATAAGAAATAACCCTTATTTTTCCTCAAAATTTACAAGTCTATGCCATTGAATTAATACCAATTGATTTAACATAATTATCTATTATTCTTTCACTAAACCCAACCGATTGGAACCTACAATTAATTTAGAGTTTATGTTCAATATTTCCGTGTATGCTTTGTGGAAAATTTTCTTCTTCTCAACCTATAATTTTCCTTTCAGTTATATCCACCATATCATTTCTGACCACCTCCTCCATATACACTACGGATACATAAAGTTTTTTTTTACATAGCATAGTAATTACAATTTGAATTACTTACCGTTTTGTTAAAATTCTATCAAAAACCATATACTTTATATAAATACATTTAAAAAATTCATTATAAATCACTATAAAGTTAAGATGTTTTGCTCTCATATCTTTTATATTAGACAACTAGATCTGAATCAGATTATATGCTACATATAACTAAAGCTTTTTTAGAAAAATATACACGACAAAGTTGGTTGCCGTATATTTAGCAAATTGTGTAACCTATTTAAGAAAATCTATGCACTCAATATGGAAACAATATAAAATAAGGATATGAAATTTTAAACTAAACTTCCACGTTTTTCTGAAGATATTTGGTGGTGTGATTCACTCGTATTTAACCGTTCTTATTAGGAAGGTTTTGGAGATATTGTAATCAATAATAAAATTATACAATAGGAATATTTTAAGAAAAATAAACATCATATTTTACATCTATCCTATTAAAATTGAAGTATCAATATCAATTAACCTTCAAAATAACCTTTTAATTACATATAATGCCACAAAAATTAACTAATTTTAGTTTTTAGCATTAATTATTTTTAACAGAATCTTTTTTTAAAAAATACAATCAATTAATTTTATTTATAGCCAACATTAATGATTGTTTCTTAAAGTAAACAATTAACTAATTTATCTGCAACTGATTATATATATATAGAAACTAACACAAATAATATGATAATATAAAATTATTTTTACCATTTCGTATATATTAAACATATCAATTTTTCTAATTCAAAAATAAGTAGTCAATTTATATCATATATAATTACTATTTTGCATTTTTTAAATATTAATATACATGAATAACATAAAATTAACATAAAATACATATCAATTCAATTAATTACTTACTTATTGTTTACTAAAAATATTATATGTGATAAATGT
>CAKOAT010206265.1:180040-197373 GCA_932364175.1 Eruca vesicaria subsp. sativa
TACCATACATATATTGGTCAGACTTAAGGTCTGATCATCCTCTGTTCCGTTCCCAATTGGTGCCGGGATTTCCTGCTCATTTGCTTTGAACCATGCCTGACATTCACTCTCCGCATAACGTGCAACCTCCAACGGATCCCTATCAATACCTCTGAATAGCTTGTCGTTCCTAGCCTTCCATATGTACCAGATTAGCCAATGATAAGGATCCCTGTCCAATTCCGGTTCCATTATCGCATTCTTCCTCCAGAACAAGTAATCCATATTCGCATACGGACTTTGGACTGGGAACACAGCTGGGTTGGAAGGCGTGGATGACAGCGCCCAAACTTGTAGAGCAGGTGGGCATTCAAATATTGCATGATTGATCGTCTCCTCCGGTTCCCCACAACGAGGACAGTGGTTGTCACATCTCATGTGTCTGTGGTTTAAAATACTCGTAACTGCAACATGACCCGTTATCAACTGCCACATAAGATGACAGATCTTTTGAGGAGCTCTAACCTTCCACGCATGTGCTTGAAGTTTAGTGATGCTGGGCTCACAGACTTCTGTTTCCTCTTCCTTCCTCAAGATATGTCTTGCCACCCAGTAACCAGATTTTACTGTATACTGACCACTCCTTGTATAACCCCAGCAATACGTATCCCGTCGATGTGTAGAGCTAATAGCCATATTCTTGATCAATGGTATATCCGCTGCTGCAATGTAGTCATGTAGTCGCCTATCGTCCCAACTCTTCGTTGCTTGATTAATCAGATCACTCACTCGCATATTTGGATGCATTACCGGGGCTAGGGAAGTTGCAGGTCTCGCAGGAGTAGCAGGGATCCAAGGATCCTCCCAAGCTCTCACTTCATAGCCTGAGTGTACTTTGTGCCTGATTCCTAGTAGTAACAGCTCTCTTCCCGCCGAAATGCTAGTCCACACATAAGATGGGTTAATTAAGAACTTAGATCTCCCTTTTTTTTGCATTTTGATTATTTTGCTTTTCATAAATCTCATTTACTACATTTTACATGTTCTAGGTTCTACTATGTTCCTAACAAAAAATCCAAGTAGTCTAAACCTTTTTTTGAAAACATTTAGAAAATACGTAAGTTTGGATATTACATTTTTATTTTCATAACTAACATATTATTATATAAATAAAATTAATTAATTTATGGTTTACCCACGGTCGGTCGATCCAATGACCTGGTAACCCAGAAGATTGTCCGGTTTGGTGTCTGATCGGGACCGAGGTTCAAAATACTGACCAAAAGACAATACATAAACAAGACCACATTGCAAAAAGTCATACAAGTCCTTTTGTCTTTCATCAACATCTTATTGAGATAAAGCAAGAAAAATGGCAAGCTGTGAATCCCTCAGCTCTTTATCTGCTGCGGTTTCACCATCATCATCATCAAACAATCTGCAACAAGATGAGCAAATCTCCTTTTAGTTAACAATCCTTTTTTACTCAAAAAGACTCAGAGCCAAACACAAAAGGTCTTTACAGAAGAAGATGAAATCAAATGACACTTGGTATAACGCGAAGTGACATTTGAATGGCTTAAAGACAAACACATACACTGGAAAAAAGAAAAAAAAAACTACATACAACAATTAAAATAATCTCAAACTATCAACTGCTAACTGTTGAGTTTTTAATAAGAGATTTGGACAAAACATATAATCAAAACTCAATACTGAACTCAGGATTCTAATTGTCATCAATAAACAATTTGATGTATTGGTCTAAAAGTGTATACTAAGCTACACACTACATCCTCCAAGAAATGGATCCATCTCTCAGAGACCAATCCCAAATTAGCAAAATTGCACATTAGAATATGTTGAATTTTACATCCTTTAATAAATATAATCACTATAAGAAGTTAAAGAAACTGAACAAAACATGTAATCCACTACATTCATACTTAATCTCCGATGAGATGAGAGAAGATCCAAGAAAGAACCTTACCGCTCAGTGAGACGGAGCTGGTTGTTTCTGATGCGATGATTGAGAAGAAGGAGCCATGAGTTTGCTATAGATCTGCTCGCCGACGAGGTAAACGCAGAAGGCTCCAACACCGATGCCGAGACCAGGTAGAGCGTGTCTCATCTGATTAGAAAGCATCGGGTGTTTCCTCCACTCATCCCTTCTCTTGAAAAACTCTCCCGTAGTTCCCAATGGTTTCGCCATTTTTTCACCCTTCTTTCTACTTCTTCCTCGATCTCCTCCAACAGCAACCTTAGCTTCTGATATTTTATTGACTTTGTGATAAGCCCATTAGACTCAAATATAAGCTAATTGGCCTGTTTAGCTGTGGCTATAGAATGAGCTGATTTGTTTGTATTGACCTCTTTTTTTTTTTTTTTTGTCAACTTCATATCCAAATTAGATCATATAGTCAGACGAGCCGATTTTCCGAGGAATATCTATCTGACCGGATTTGATATATATGAGAAAAGATATAGCTTCTAACCTTTGCTTTTTTACTAGTGGATATGCTTGATAATTCATATTCCGAGAAATATGAGACAAGTTCACATTGTTGAAATTCACATGTAATTTCTGGAACATTTCAATTTCTGTTTTGAAAGTCGGTTGATACTCCAACTTTATAATCATATCCACTAGATTCAAACAGTCCATTTCAAACCGTATCAAAATTATTTTTCATGTCTCTCATACATAAAATTACCCAAAGTTAACATTCTATCTCAGCTTGTAAAGATGAGAGACTCTTTATGCATACTCCGAAGATTTCAAAACTCATTTGATCTTTTAAGACTACAGCCGCTAACATTGCCTTTGACACATCAGTTTGTATTGACTTGGGTGTTATTTAAGGCCCATTAAGCTAATGGGCCTATTGAGCTGGCCCTATATAATTAAAGTTTCGCCGGTGTACGGTATCTCATCTCTCTCACTCACTCACTCGTTTGATTTTATCACCGGCGAGATAATGGCGATGCTTCAAGCGAATCTTGGCTTCCTTAAATCTCCGACATTTCCGGCTCCTTCTTCTAATTTGTGTCCGAAGCTTTCAGTCAAGTTGACATCACTCTCTCTGGGCTTAAGCTGTCGTCTCCCAGGCAAATCTCTCTTATAGGCTTTTGTTTTGTTTTTCAGACCAAACAGAAGATGTGGGTTTTTGATTGTTTCGAATGTTGTTTCAGTTCAAAGACTGGATTTTTCGAAAAGGGTTAGTGGAAGATACAGAAGAGATGCTACATTACATTCTGTCAGATGTTCTTCGTCTTCTTCCGAATCTGATTATGTAAGTTTCAAATCTTGAATCAACCCAGTCCTGAAGCCTTTAGTTTAATTTGAATTAATTTACTTTGTGTTATTAATTAGAGCAATACAGTTGTGAAGGAGAAGAGTGTCTCAGTGATTCTCTTAGCTGGTGGTCAAGGGAAGAGGATGAAAGTACGCTACCTTTTCTCTGCTTAGACTTTCAAACGTTGTGTTGAAGTTTGAGTTTTTTCTTCTGTTCAGTTTCTTCAGTCTTGAGCTATTGTTAATCTGCGTTGTTGTACCTGTCAATGTTATTAGATGACCATACCAAAACAGTATATACCACTCCTTGGTCAGCCAATTGCTCTCTACAGGTATCAACACTTTACTTAAAACTAGTTATCTTATTGAATCTGTGTCAAAGCTATGTACTTTTTTTTGTAATTGTTGAATTTTTATGCCTTATTATTTGCAGTTTTTTCACGTTTTCACGTATGCCTGAAGTGAAGGAGATTGTAGTTGTTTGTGATCCATTTTTCCGAGATATTTTTGAAGGTTTAGTCTCTATATGTCTCTCTCTGTCTTGTACTAGTTATACTTCTGGTTGAGGCTGAGAGATCTCTCTCAAAGATTTTTACTGAGCATTTTGGGTGTGGTCTTGTTATAGAATATGAAGAATCAATTGATGTTGATCTTAAGTTCGCTCTTCCTGGTAAAGAAAGGCAAGACTCTGTTCATAGTGGACTTCAGGTTCATATTTCTTTCTCTCATGAGACGGAATAAACTGTTCTAGATACTGTGTTCATTGCTCTAGTTCGTATGAAGCTTATTGAGTTTCTTTTTAAACAGGAAGTAGATGTGAACGCTGAGCTTGTTTGCATCCACGACTCAGCCAGACCGCTGGTGGAAACTGAAGATGTCGAGAAGGTATGCAAAGTAGCAAAGATTAGGGGAAACTAAACAAAACTTCTCTAAGTCCTTAAAAATTTTCTTGGCATGGTTTTGTTTCTTTAAGGTTCTTAAAGATGGTTATGCGGTTGGAGCAGCCGTGCTTGGCGTTCCAGCAAAAGCTACAATCAAAGAGGTACACATTCTTCAGTTTATTTGGCGAAAAACGTTTTAAGTTAGTTGGTCATCATCAGTTCTTTTTTTTATGGTAATAGACTTGTTTCATTGCGCTATGCAGGTCAACTCTGATTCGCTTGTGGTGAAAACTCTTGACAGGAAAACCCTTTGGGAAATGCAGACACCACAGGTTCTTAATATCAATTTCATGAGTCACTTGAAGATACATGTTTTGTTAGATATATGGTTTTAAACAAGTTCAGTGTATGCTTTCTCTTTAATAGGTGATCAAACCTGAGCTGTTGAAGAGAGGTTTCGATCTTGTGAAAAGGTTAGTGAGCAAAATGATGAGATGGTGATTAACAAATCAAACAAGACTGATTGTTATTTTGTGTACATGTGTGAAACAGAGAAGGTCTAGAGGTAACAGATGATGTTTCAATTGTTGAGTATCTCAAGCATCCTGTTTATGTCACTCAAGGATCTTACACAAACATCAAGGTTAAAAAGAACATTAGCTTACCCTTTTTAACCGCAGTAACAGAATCAAAATAATGTCTTGATTGCTACAATTGTCTTTTTTTTTTCTTTTGAAAGGTTACAACACCTGATGATTTACTGCTTGCTGAGAGAATCTTGAGCATGGAGGACTCATGAGGTAAGTTTTTTCTTTAATCAACTTTTTGACATGAAAATGTTGATAACATGTTCCAGATTGTGAATACTGTTTTGTATCTGTCTGTGTGCAGGATGCAGCACGGCTTGGTACTTTGATTTAATTGTCAGCCTTACTGTTGTATTTTTAGACAATAATGTACTTAGATTTTACATTCAGGTTGATTTAATTGGCAGTCTTGTGATATTTTGTGGGAAAATGATGTTCATGGTCAATGTAAAATCAGAACAGAAACTTAAAACCAAAGATAAACACAAAAGTAGTATTATTATAGATCTTTTTATGAAAAAAGAAAAACACTATAATACAAAACATGCTTTATATTGGCAGGTATTGTTGTACCCTATATTTTCTTAAGCGTTTGATATTAGAAACAGAAACATGTATCCATTAGTCATGTTTAGCAGGAGGAAGGCAAGGGCCCTGGGGACAACAACGTTCACCCGGAACACAGAAAATGGGGAATTGGGAAGAACTGATTCTCTGATTTCTTCAGATCCTGGTTTGGTTCGGTTGAGACAAAGCTCTGTCCTAGCTCTGGCAAAGACCAGATGCAAGAAGAAGCAGAGTGAACACCATTGTTGTTGTAGAGAGTTTCATGATCTTTGTCATCTTTGTGTTTTGATAGAAAATGCTTAACGTAGTTTGCTTTATTTATATTGTTGTGGGAACACGGTATATATTATGAACACTACTTCACCACAAAAAGTGTCGGTAAAATAAAATAAAAGAATCATCTAAATTTGTCAACAAAGTTAGAAGAGAATCATCAAGACACATTGATTGATAGGATTTTTACACAGTTTGTGGAACACATACCATATGTTGTGGTTTGTGTCATATTTTTGGTGGGTTAAAAAAGCACTGACATAACGTAAGGGACATAGATCACAGATACACATATGTGATACAACATGTTATTTATATAAAGTTGCTACGACTTTAACATTTGATTTGTTGTTACAAATAAAAACATTAGTACATAAAACCATTGCTCATAATTAAACTACTCTGACATTTTATTAAATTTCATAGTAACATTTCTGAAGTTTCATAAAAAGAAAACAAAAATCAAGTCTATTAAACTCAACAGGATTGGAACTTTAAAGTGAATTAGCTATCCTTTGACATATCAATGATCAAATAGAATTCAGGAAAAACTATATGGAAGTGGAAGAACATGATAAATTAGAACTTGAGTGAACAATTGTGTTTTCATGACTTTGAAACTAAAGTTTCATCTCCTCAAGTTACCTGCTGTTTTCCTTGGCTTAGCACATCCATTAAACAGAGATAATCCTCTCTTTCCACTTCTCCTAAGACGAACAGGAGTTCCCTTACCCTGTTTAGACTAAACCAAATCCGCAAAGGAAAACAAAAATTCAAAAAATAAACACAAAATATCCAAAATAAAAAAAAAACAGTTTGGATTTGATTAGGACTCTTACCTTGCTTCTTCTTTGAGTCTTGTGTGTGTTCCAACAAAGTAACATATTACAACCAACTCTCCCTGTTCCTGATTCGTATCCTCCTCTACACAACCAAATCCAAAATGTTCATACACAACCAACTTTATGTCCCAGAATGAATCAACAACGCCAATAAGGAACTTACAGATTGTCTTTGTTGTGTCCAAACTTAGAATCATGAAGTAAGCTCGGGGAAAGAGGACAATGCTCCCCTCTCCTACCAGTTAGATTCTCTTGAAGCTCACCATTTTCACCGATCTTCAAAAGCTTAACATCACTGTTTAATTCATCTCCCCAATGGTGAGAAGTTAAGCCAGATGGAGAAACAGCAGAGCCTAAGTTAGGTTGGCGATAAGTGTCTTCTTGAGGATGAATCTGATTCCTCTCAGGTTTTATCCGTATTAGTGATCCAGGTGTGTCTTTATCAGCGGTTTGTAACCATGCTGTCTCTAGTCTTTGCTCTCGGATGATAGACTCTATCCTTTGCATTGGGAGTTTTGATCTGCCTTCTTCACTGCTACCAACTCCAAGGTCTGATGCAGCATTTAGATCTCCACCTTTGTTGGACATATCTGGTTTCCCGGTTTGGTGAGGGAGGATGTGTAACTCGGTTTCAGGCAAGAGTAGTATCCTGATCTCTACGCTTCTCCTTAGTACCATTTCCATTGAGTTTGTGATACTGCTTAGAAACCTTTCAGCTCTTGTTTTGATGTCGGTTTCTCCAAACGCTATATAAGCAACTAGTATACCTGCAAAGTGCAAATCATATACAACTTTTTAACACTGCAAAGATGAGAAAAGAGTAAAACGTTTAGGAATTGTTATACCTTCAACTTCACTGATAGATAAAAGTTTTCCATGAGTATAGAGCAGCTGCCTCAATGTTTTGGAGTGACATCTTTCTATACATTTTCTCCATATATCGTTTAGTTTCTCTGAACTTCTTTGAGCAAGCATCATGGTGCTTGCAGTATCATTGTCATGTGAGGCTTCACTCTCTGGAACTTGGCTAGACGAGGAGGATCTATAGCAGGTATTATCGATAACTCTGGAGAAAGATTTGGCTTCATGGATCTGCTTTCCGCTCTTTTTTGGGGATGCTGACTTACTAAAGTGAAGTCCTCCTGTTCTCTGTTTGTAAGGAATCACTTCCCTTGAAATGCTTGATGGGTCGTCATCAGTGGCTCTAGAGCTTTGTCTTCTACTGCTGCATCCTGTACGTGTGGTTCCAGGAGAAGGCATTGACCCAAGCTGAAGCAAAGTCGCTGTGAACCAGGTTGAACGGTCATTAGAAACTCTAAGCTGCTTCTCTGCCTCAGAAAGAAGTTTCAAAGCGTGTTTTAGTCCCTCCATATCAGCTTCACTCACTACAAAAACAAAGCAAGAATACATAGCTAAGGGTGTGGTATTGATTGAAGATAAAAATG
Source organism: Eruca vesicaria subsp. sativa (assembly GCA_932364175.1). Lineage (NCBI taxonomy): Eukaryota > Viridiplantae > Streptophyta > Magnoliopsida > Brassicales > Brassicaceae > Eruca > Eruca vesicaria. The sequence goes on from CAKOAT010206265.1 coordinate 187,910, forward strand.
GATTTCAAATACTTTGCTTATAACTCACAGTTTCGTCCATCAAGGAAGGCTTCACTGTATTTTTCGTCTACTACCTTGTATGTACCAGCAATGATGTCCATTATAAGACTAGCAAGTTGAGACATCAAGACTATTGGGTCAGCTCCAAGGTCCAATAACTCTCTAGCTCGTTTCACTGTCTCTGCCGTATCAGATGACAACGCTAACTCCAAAAGTTCCAGCAATTTTTCATCTGATACAACACCTACCTGCACAAACACCAGTGTTACATTAATAAGTTTTACTTTGTTTTTTCAATGCAACAGAAACATAGACCACTTACTAGCTCGTTTACTAGACCAGTGGTGATACGTTTCCCCAACAAACTCAGCTGCTCCAACATAGTTTCAGCATCTCGAAGTGAACCATCCGCATTCATAGCAATCAGATCCAACGCGTGAGATTCCACATCAATATTCTCGTCTGAAGCAATTTTCTTCAGTTTCACAACAATGTCAGCATCTTTAACTTTGTCAAAGAGAAACTTCTGACACCTTGACTGAATAGTCCTAGGAACATTGTCAAGATCTGTCATCAGAAATATGAAGACAACTTTCTTCAAAGGATTCTCAAGAAACTTGAGAAAAGACAGCCACGTTTTAGATGGCAACAAATGACACTCATCTACCACAAAGACCTTGTACGTTGAGGACTTCCTTGGAAGTATTGTCTGTAGGTTTCTCAAAAGATACATAACCTTATCAGCTCCTTTCTTATTAGCTCCATCTACTTCCCAAAAGTCCTTACTCTTCCCAGACATGAACTCATTGCACTCTTCACAGTATCCACAAGGCTTCATCTCTTCAGTGGCTACACAATTCAAAGCTGCTGAAAATATCCTAGCGGTTGATGTCTTACCAGTTCCTCTAGGACCTTGGAAAAGATAAACAGGAGCGATCCTATTCCTTTTTACAGCGTTCATTAGTGACTGAACAACAATACTCTGACCAATCAGTTCATCGAAAAACATCGGTCTGTACTTTTGGCTGAAGCTTGAGATGTTTTCCGGTGTACTACTTCCTTCTTGACTCCTACAACTAGTAGACCATCTCTTCCCATCTAATCTACTCTGAGCCTCTAAATCAATCTCTCCATAATTAGTAGAAATCTCATCATCATCATCATCATCACTAAGTCCAGTTCCTATAGAAGACCCTCCTCTACCATAAGTGAGCAAAGGTAGAACTCCCTGAGCACTTCTTGAACCAATCTTGTGTCTACTATGTCTACGATACACCGATCCACTCCCACATAAAATGCTACTCCTTAAAGTATCAGACAAGGAAGGAGAGCAACAACTTCTGCATCCACCTCTAGCCTTCTTGGTCCAAATCCCACAGCCTTGCCTCTTATCACCCAACTCATCATCATCACCGTCACAAGTGGTTGTACCATCCGTGCTTGGATTACGAACAGCATACATGTTGAACGAGCTTGGTGTGCTGTTATGAGTACACGAAGAATCCTCTTTTCTACGATTAAGCTTCAAAAGCAAAGGAGATGATGCACTAGTGACATGCCTTAGATACTCTGATAGTTCAGCAGAGTCATTTCTTCTTCTAGCGACTATGTTCTTTTTCTTACTCTTCTTCCTAGTCTTAATAATCGAATTAGCACTCTTCCTTGCATCACTCACATCATCATCATCGTCATTAGCTTGTTGTGTCCAGGAAGATTCGTCTTGTTGGTTAGCTAAACCGCTTTTCTCGCTGGAGGATTTATGAGTCTTCCAGTTGTATAAGAACACTTTCTTCTCCTTGCCGTTTCGATTATTACTACTACTCTCTTCTGCTCGAATCTGACTCGAGCTCCCTACATTTCTGCACACGGGAGGCTCCACGACAGCGAGGGATCTGGAGGAGTTGAGAGGAGATCTCCAGGAGGAAGAGGTGCCTGGATCGCGAAGAACTCGGGAAGCTTTCTTGATTTGAGTCAGCTCTCTCTTGAGATGCAACTTGCTCAGATCCGAAGCTCTCCTCGAGCTCGACATTTCTACTTCAGTGGAGCTGGTTCGCATGCACGATGGATACACAACCAATGTGAACAAATCAGAAGCAGCAAGACAGTAGATCCATAAAATAAACAATACGATACACAATACAATACAAAAAATATATATATATATAGTCTAGTTATTTCCTAGAGCTTATGCATCGCCGGAGCTTGATTGAACACAAAAAGAAATGAGATGAATCACGAGTTCTGAAACCATATGTTGCCTGCTGCCTGTCCTGTGCAGAGAGAAAAAAATCGATTATTCAAACATCTTATATTTTAAAATGTCTTTTTCTTTTCTTTTTTTTTTTGGGAAGAGAAAGTGAGAGTGAAGATGAGAACTGTAACTCCCGAAAGAGAAAAGTGTTGGATTCACCTTTTGGTCGGGTCTCGTTCATTCCCTCCGTGTCCACACTGTTTTTTTTTTTTACCTTTTTAAATTATGTAATTAATAACTATTTTCTTTTATTATACTGGCATATATTTTTTTTTTTTGAGAAAGAAATACTGGCATATCTTTTTATGTTACTTTAAAAAACAAACAAAACTTAGGTTCATTCCCTAGGATATAAACCTTTAAATTCATCTCACATTTAATAACTACTCATTATGCTATATAGGTTAATAAATAAAAATATTAAATATTAGGTATGTACCCATGCATTGCACGGATTTCAATTAATGTTTTAACGTTATAAAAAATATAAAATGAGAAAAAAAAATTGCAATTGTTGGATTTTTACATATATTGCGTGAAACTTTTTTAGTAATTAAATTGTTCTTCTACATAAGTTTTGGTTAGTATTTATGTTTCAGTATTTTTTTGTCGACTATGTTTCAGTAATCATTGTACATAAACAGTTATTAGTAATTTTGAATTTAGGGGTAGAGAAAAAATCCAAACCCAAAAATTTAAATTGAATCTAACCCTCGAAAAATATGAATTAGAGTAAATTACAATAAATTAGAAAGTTTAATTAAAGCAAGCGAATCGGTGATAATATATGCACTTTATAGAATTTATCTACCTTAAAAGAAAATGCAGAAAATATAATTACATCTCTATATTTAGAGACAAAATAGCCTTACTCTATATTTTTATAAAAATAAAAAACTTTATCATCAAATCTTACAATTAAGCAAATTTACCTTATAATACAATTTCACTATTTCAAAAGAAAATATACTAATGAATCTATAGGTGAATTGAAAATAATCTATTTGCTTAACTAAGGGAAAACATTGGATCAACATTTTTATCATGTAATATATAGGTAATGAAACTATTATACATTATGCATTTCAATAATATTTTAATTCTTGTATCCAAAAACATGTATGTTGTGAAGACCATGTTTTTGAATCATTATTGTCTAAATAACTATTTATAAATAGAACTTAATAATTAAAGTTTTATGGGAACCAAAACTATAGTAAATATAAATAATATATAATAAATTGTATTAGTGTATATTGTAGTAGAGCTGAAATAACAATCATTAAAAACTGATTGTAACTTCGTTTCTAATATACGAATTTCAATATAGATATATATTAGGTTCTACATTTTTCCTTTATAATATTTTCACTCTAGATTCATATTTATAGTAATAACATTTTCAATAAAAAGAAAATTTATCTAACCTAAATTATACTTTTTTGCATAAAACAAATTAGTTACATAACTATAAGTATATATATATATATATATAATATTTTTAATAAGGGAAAAGGATAAAAATAAATTTCTATTCGTTATCTATTATTTTCAAAATAATTTTCTTCTCACTTTTTAGTAACAATAAAGATATTCTTTTATTAAACTGGTTTAATTTAAACATTTTTTGAATTCATTGTTTCTTGATGCTACATATCCATTATAACAACTTAAAATAAAAATGAAGTATAAGAAAATATTGCATAGTTATTTTTTACCAAATACATATAAAAATCAGTTACATGGAGACAATAATAATAATAATAATAATTATTATTATTATTATTATAATAATAATAAAAAAATTTTAATAACCAAACACCTAAAAATATTAGATATGTGTTTGACTTTAGTATGACCAAACACATATAAAACCCAAACATGAAAACATCCAAATTTCTTATGATTATTCATGAAGAATATGACAACAGTAAAAACGCTAGTAAACAATTATAATACGAAGAATTATAATAACAATTTTTTAAAAGTTATAATAAAGGAATAAAAAGATAGACATCTATTGATTTAAAATAATAGAAAATAACGAAAATACAACATTCGTATATTATTAATTTCGAAAAATTGTCCTTTATTTTTCTAAAATTTTTGCTTATTTTCTAAAATTGTCGCTTATTAATAACTTCACGTTTGTAAGGAAAATCACTGTTAGATATTTATAACAAAAATCAAATGTGTAGTTATTTAAAGGGAATTATGTATCTTAAACCAATGCCTACTGGCTTTACAATTATTTTCAACCCATATAGTTTAGTTTAACTTGAAAATATGGTTCGTTAAAAAGGACTATTACCATTATAATAAACCTATAGATTATGTAATTATAATTAAAGCAATTTTTATTTAAGCTTGCAAATAAAATTCTGGACAAAGGAATATTACAATTAAAATAAAATTATAAGAAGTCTTTTTACAATTTTAGATGTTTAGTATTTTTTAAACAGAAAAAATAATATTAAATATTTATAATTAAAATATTTAATATAATTAAAGTTAACAATAAAAATACTAAGATACTAAAACTTATTTTGTTAAAAATTAATAATATATCTTATTTAATAATATTTTACATTTCTAAAATCTTAAGCAAAATTTAATTTCAAATAATTATTTGATATAAATTTTGAGATGTTTTAGAATTTTTATTAATTTTATTACTTTCCACAGCGCGATATTTATAACATATAGTTTTAATTAATTAAGTCGTGCATTAATTTAAATAGTTATGTTAGAACATAACTATTTTATATATGTAAATAGTAATAGTTTACAATAACTATTGTAAAGTTATATGCATCATAATACCTAAAATTACGTTATAACATATACCTAAATTTTAAAGTTGATATAAAAGAGTTTCTCATTATTTTTATGTTTTCATAAAATAAAATAAAAATAAACAAAATATGTGCGTTGCACGGATCCATACTCTTTTTATATTATTTTATGTTTGTATAGTATTTTTTAAAAATAATAATAACTATTATAGGGAAAATTAGCATTAAACGGACATTTTACGTTTAATATTTTTAAAGGATAATTACTAGTTTTTTAAAAAAAAAAAATCTTTTCTTTACTATTTGAGAGAAGGAAAATCAGTGCTAAATTTAAAAGAATAATTACTAATTTTTTTGTCTTTGAAATTTTTAGGTAAAATATTTTTAAAAGAATAAGTACTATTTTTTACAATTATCTTTTCTTTATTATTTGAGAGAAGGAAAATCACTTTATTATTTGAGAGAAGGAAAATCACTTTATTATTTGAGAGAGGGACAATCAGTGTTAAATTTAAAAGGATAATTACTATTTTGTTACAATTATCTTTTCTTTATTACTTTTTTAGCACATGTCACAATCTTAAATATATATTTGCCATGTGTTACTATCTTGTTAATTATTAATTTTAAAGAACCAATCTTTATATAATAAGATTTTTAAAAAGACTAAAATAGCTTAAAAAAAAAGATAACGTCAATTTTAACAACGCTGGCACCACTAGCTAAACCTTAAATCTAAACCGTAACCTAAAACTCTAAACTCTAAACCGTAAACTTAAATCTTATACCCTAAAACCCAATCCTAAACCCTAAACCCGAATCCTATACCCTAAATCCAAACCCTATACCCTAAAAACTAAATCTTAGACTCTAAACCAAAACTCTATACCTTAAATCCAAACCCTAGACCTTAAATCCTAAACCTAAATCTTAGATCCTAAAACCATAAAGCTAAACCTTATATCTTAAATTCAAAGCCAAACTGTGAATCCTAAACCTAAATCTTATATCATAAATGTTTAGATTAATGTTGATATTCTTTATTTAGAGTCTAAGGTTAGGATTTAAGGTTTGAATTTAGAATTTACCGTTTGATTTCATGATTTATGGTCTAGAGCTTGAATTTAGACTTTAGGGTTTGAATTCAAAGTCTAAAATTTGGGTTTATGATTTAGGGTCTAAAGTTTAGGGTTTGGAATTTAGGATCTAGAGTTTCGGTTTGGGTTTAGGGTATAGAGTTTGGATTTAGGGTCTAGGATTTAGGTTTTATGGTTTAGGGTTTACATTTAGGATCTAGGTTTGGGTTTTAGGGTATAAGGATTGAGTTTAGGGTATTGGTTTTTGTTTAGGGTTATGGTTTGGATTTAGGGTTTAGCTAACGCCGTTAGCGTCATTAAAATTAGCGTTATTTTTTAGTTATTTTGACTGTTTAAAAATATTTAATAATATTTCTTCATTAATCTATGTGACAAAATGAGTGGTTATTAGAGGTGAGGTGAATTTAAAAGTTTATGTTAGAGGGTGAACCTAAGTTTTGTTCTTTTAAAAATGTTATTTGTAATAGTAAAATAATTAGAAGTATTGTTTTGACAATATGTATACTCCTGTTGTTGAATATTTACTTAACATTTTCTTTCAAGACTGGCATTATGCTTATCTTACTGATGCCATATTATATTTGTATTGTCTGATTTTAACCAAGTTTTAAAATTCAGCCAAAGCTTTAAAAAAACTTGTCATGGAACAGTCAGCATTTTCTTAACGAATAGAATGTATTTTTTTATTAGTAATACAAAAGTCATTAAAACTATACGTCCAGTTTGCTACAATGTTTTGGTATTTGCGCAAGTTCCTTTTTGTTCTTCTTTTCTACTGGCCAACAACAATTCTTGGTTACGCACACACACAACTATTCAAGAGGGTTTTGAGAAAAAAAAAATTACACAAGAGAGTGATAATCATAACTAAAAGGTACAAAAGTTCACCATGCCAGTTTGTAGTAGATGTATGCTCATGGTTCCTTCGCATCTCTCCATGGATCTTTTCTAATTGATCAAGAAATGAAAATGGAAGAAAGAAAGGTTGCTAAACAATCTAGATTCAAATTCGCTCCACTATACTCTATTATTTGGTCACGCGGATACAAATCTATTGTTTAGCCAATTTGAATATTTGGAAAAAGTGTCCATCAGTGAGTTACACCTCTTTTAGAAGATTATTCTGAACTTTTCCATAAGTATGTGATATTCTATGTTAATAACACAAAAAGAGTTGCAACAAAATACATGTCATAATGTTCTCTTTCAAGGGAATGCTGCCAAACTCATGTGAAAGATTTAGTTAAACATTATTACCTCAGCGAAGTAAAGCAGATGAAGGATAAAAAGGAAAATAACATGATCCATCCTTGAATGATTCATATCCCTCGAAGTTTATATAGTGTGTCTTTTTTTAGCAAATAAGTTTGATAACTATTGTGAACATTTGGAAACTTGATACATAAAAAGGACGGTAGTTACAATGGTTTCGTTTTAAAATTATACTAGAGACTGATCGCACGTCCGTGCGGATTTAAAATTTTAAATTTTTATAATCAGTTATTTTTTTATAATTAGTGTTATATGTTTTAGGTGTCACTATATAATTAATTGAATATTTTTATAAATTGATGTTTTGTTTTTATGTTATTTTTAGTAAGGATTCCAAATACTCAAACTAAATCAGTTAATATGGTTATTTTTGGTACAACTATCCAACTCTTTCGATATATTAGTTTTTGGATATTTTAAGATTTTTATACATTAGAACTTAATTCATCCGGATTTCATATTTAGGAAAGACAATAAATGAAGTGAATAAAATAAATGAAATCATTATTTAGAAAAAAAAATTAAGTGTAATGAAAATCTATTAAAAAAAGTATTATTTTTGTAGTTTATAAGAAAGTATTATTTTTGTAGTTCTGTTTTAATAGAATAGATGAAATTTTCTGAAACCTATCAATTTTTATATTCGTTAAACTTTGTTTGCTTTTCTAGTACTTCTTCTACCAGATAATCCTCTAGCTATGCTCACCAAATTGCTTTTTGAGTAATGAAAACCTTAATCTTTGCCGTGACAAATGTTAAATATGTCATGTGGTAGCTGTTTTAATGTTGGTCCGTTGGACACGCCGAAGAAAATGAATAAAATCACATGACTATTTGTTCACATTATGAGTATTTCTTAGTTGATGCTACTTTCTAATTAGTTATCGTTGTCATGAATTATTCTTTCTATTTCTGATAACTATTTGCGTAGGGGGGAACATTTTTTATTAGTATTATTACGAAAGTGTATAAACCAAATTACTGTAATTGATAATTCTAACCAACATAGATTGTTTGTCTTCTTTAGTTAAAGGTTAAATTTATATCAAAGAACGATTTTTTTTAATTAGTTTCTTCAAGTTTTCAACGACATGCAAGAAACCAAATGAGCAATTAACGAGTGAGATTGTCGACAATATTTTTTTTATAAGAAAACATAATGGAAGATTCAATCTTGAGCGAACTTTCAATGATTTGGACATACTTGTGAGAAAGGATGAGATGTGGACACATTGAGAATTCACCACTTCCTAACCATGTCTTAGATCCAATTATTGCTAATCTTTTCTTTTTTTTTGAACACCCCAATTATTGCAAATCTACTTATAACAAATTGCTGTCTTTAAAAAAAAATTGCTGTCTTTTAGTCAACTCTATAAGGATAATGTGCCGTAATACTTTCATTTATATCCACTAAAACGTTATTCAAATGGATTGAGTTTTTTTTTTTATAACACTGAGTAGTAAACAAAGTTCAAGGGAACAAATATAAAGACTAATAACGAAAAGAAAGATGTCAGTAGACACCGTCACAAAAATATTTGATAGTAAAAGCAAGAATTACCCACTTCCTTACTTATTTAGCCTCCAATACGAGAAGGTGATGTAGCCATGATGGAGCATTCCGAGCGATATACGACTGATGGCGCCTATCCCGAGTGACACTGAGAGCAATGGCCGCTGCAGCTTCATTACGTTCAGAAAGAGTATGATCCAAACTCCAAGAATCAAAGCGTGTCAGAAGCCAGAGGATGCTGTGACGGATGTGGCTGAGGCTAATGTGTGCAGTAGGATTTGTCATAGCTTCATGTAAGCACTCCGAGGAGGTCTCCACAATAATATTCGCGAAGTGTAGGTTGTGCAAACATTCCACTGCCCAGAAGAGAGCCCACAGGTCAGCCTCGGTTTTTGTGCGCATATATGAGTAGGCCCGGCGACTATGCATGATTGTGATTCCTTTTTCATCGCGAAGAATCCATGATGCACCACTCGGCTGATTTTGGTTTACCCATGAGAAACCTACATTACATTTTAGGAATCCAGCGGGGG
>CAKOAT010206265.1:197473-228152 GCA_932364175.1 Eruca vesicaria subsp. sativa
TCATAATCCACCAAAGCCTCTAATAATTTATATCCACTTCGCGTCGTATAAGAACCATTTGGTGTGAAACCCCATTTAAAAGAGTCCGCACATAACATTGATGGTTTCAGAAGTAATATCCTTTGCACATCCTCAGACGTAAAAGTCTGCTGTAACAGACTAATATCCCATTGGTTAGACCCTTGTCGTAACAAATCCGAAACTTTAAGAGCTAAATTTATAGAACTGTTTTCGCGATACATTGGTGGCCTTGGAATAGTGTCAATAATCCAGTTCTCAGCCCAGACATTCGTGTCAGAACCAGTACCAATATGTCGAATTAAACCTTGTTTAAGTAATTCTCTCCCGTGCATGATGCTCCTCCATGCATAAGACGGTCGTGTCCCCATTCCACATTCCAAAAAATCACCATTTTTAAAATATTTACCTTTAAGTATTGGAGCAACCAACGAATCTGGGTTATTCCATATTCGCCAAGCTTGTTTCCCCAGCAACGCCTGATTAAAACGACCAATATCCTGAAACCCAAGACCACCATGTTCTTTTGGTTTACATAGTTTTTCCCAAGAGACCCAAGGTATTTTTCTTTTTTTATCCCCACTGCTCCACCAGAACTCTATTATCACACTCGTAATTCTTTCGCACAGACCTTTTGGTAACCTAAAGACCGACATTGCATATATCGGTAGTGCCAAAGCAACTGATTTTATTAGAACTTCCTTGGCACCCATTGACAAAGTTTTAGAGTACCATCCCTGTAGCCTTCCTTCTAATTTTTCCTTAATAAAATTGAGGAGCGCTTTTTTTGAGCCTTGAAAACATTCCGGGAGACCAAGATATGACCCCTCACCACCTTCTTTTTGTATGCCTAGAACCTCTTTGATCATCTGTTTACGAGCATTATCTATTTTTTTTCCAAAAATAATGGAGAATTTCAAGGGATTAATCATTTGCCCAGAAGCATCTCCATAGCATTTTAGACCTTTCATAATTTCTTCACTGTCACTTACAGAGGCTTCACATAGCAATAAACTATCATCTGCAAACAACAAATGGTGGACCGAAGGACTGCCCGTAGCTAGCTTTATACCATGCAATTTCCCTTGTGATTCCGATCTATTTAGTACATGAACTAGCGCTTCGGCACATAAAATGAATAAAAAGGGGGATAACGGATCCCCTTGGCGAATACCTCTTTCTGGTTTAATAAAACCATGGGAGCGTCCGTTAAGTAGAACCGAGAAAGTGACCGTAGTGATGCATGACATTAACCAGACAACCCATTTCCTATGAAATCCCATTTTTTCTAATAAAACTTCTAGAAAGTTCCATTCCACCCGATCGTAAGCCTTTGACATGTCAGTTTTAATGGCCATACATTCTTTACCAATTTTTTCATTTGTACGAAGCGCATGGACGAGTTCATGAGCTATAATAATATTGTCCGTTATTAATCTGCCTCCCACAAAAGCCCCTTGAGTTTCTGAAATTAAATGTGGCAAAACTGTCTTCATACGTTCACATAGAATACGAGAAATGATTTTATATTGCACACTGCACAAACTAATTGGGCGCATATCCTTCATTTCCGTAGGATTCGAAGTTTTAGGCAATAAAGATAACTGTGTATGATTCCACCCTGCTGGAATGATGGCTGTTTTAAAAAAACCTTGAACATCCTGAATAATTTTCTGTCCTATAATGTGCCAATATTTCTGATAGAAGAAACCCGTAAGACCATCCTCACCAGGAGCACTACTACTTTTGATACCAAAAGCTGCATCCTTGATTTCCTCAGCGGTTACCTCCCTTACTAATAGTGTGTTCATTTCGGAGGTAACTCTACTTTCAAAACCATCGAACAATGTTTCCAGATCAGTTGGATTAGAACTGGTAAATAACTCCCTAAAATATTCTGTAGCAATATGTCCTTTCGATCCTTCCGAATAATGTTCATTACCAAATATATCTTTGAGCATCAAAATTTTATTTCTGATTCGTTTCCCCTTTACCACATTATGAAAATATGTGGTATTTCTATCTCCTTCCCTTAACCATTCCTCCCTACTTTTTTGTCTCCAAAAAATCTCCTCTTCCCGATAAGCCGCAGCCAGTTCTTGTCTTAAACGTCTCATCAAACCATAAATAGGAAATTGTTTGGAACTTTCTTTATCTAAGTCACTCTGTAACCGGTCAATCCTAGTTTTTGAATTCCAATCATTCGCCTTTTTAAGCTTAGATAATTCCGACCTACACCGAGCGATACGATCAAGAACCGATAAATTTGAGTTTACGTTCTCAGCATCCCATCCGCGGATAATAGCCTCATTAACCCCTCTTTTCCCAAATAAACGTTTATCAAAATAGAATCGACCCCTCTGTAATATTTCCGGTTCATATGTAAATTCTACACGTAAAGGTCGATGATCAGAGGGCCACATACTCAAATATTCAGTAGACGATTGGGGAAAAAACCGGAACCATTCTGCGTTACCAAAGGTCCTATCAAGCCGGCATTGTACCCAGTGATGATCCCGCTTGCCAGCCCAAGAAAGAGAATTTCCAGTATACCTCATTTCTCTGATTTTACATGCTTCAGCCATATTACGGAAATTAAAAAAAAGTGGTTTCATCTCTGATAGCTCCACCTAATTTTTCCTCATTATTCATTAGTTCATTAAAATCACCCACCAAGACCCAAGCGTCGTCCCTATTCACACCAATATCTATTAGTTTATCCCAAACAATTTGTCTCCTTCCTCTGACTGGATCACCATATATACATGACATAAAAAATACCAAAGAACCCATTGTGATTTTAAGATCGATAATTCTATTATCGCTATACAGAATTTCCACTAAGTAACAACCTTTCCACATTAGGGATAAACCACCACTCCGACCAACAGGTTCGACCGTGTGTAAATGATCATAGCCCAGACTTGCTTTTAAAGCATCCATATAACCAAGTTTCTGTTTCGTCTCCATGAGAAATAAAAAATCCGGGAAATATTGACGACGAAAATCCCGAATACGTTGGACTGTATCTGAATTACCAGCCCCTCTGCAATTCCAACTTAAAATACTCATGATACAAAAAATTTCCAAAAATTTTAAGAGATCCCATATCAATACATTCCAGTAAACAACCATCTATTATTTTATATCCACAACAGAATTTATATACTTTATAAATCTTGTGAGTATATAAATTCTCACCCACTTTATCATACCTAGAAAATTTATGCCTATACTCATAAAATATATAGAGTATAATCCATAAAGTAGTAAGAACCTTTGAAAAGAATATTTTCATATACAAAGTTTTCGTTATCTCATACGTGGCCTTAATGGATTGAGTTTGGTAAACTAAAAAAATCTGAAAGACATTCCAACCTTGGCTTCTTTTTTTTTTTTTGAAATTATTCCAATCTTGGCTTTATGCATTAAAAGATAATGTATAGGTTGGTTCATTGATCCAATGCCTTTGGGTTAAGCGGTTACTACCAAAACGATATCAACAACGCAATAGAAGTATTAGGAAGATGACATATTTGAGTTCTTTTTGAATTTTGCATCAAATCAAACCTTATTGTTGCACAAAACACATGCAACTGTTTTGTTAGATATCGGCAGGCCCTTATAACTATGGCCCATATATTGATACTGGTTTTTTTGTTTGGTATTTGATGGTCATTTACTTCATGTCTTTTGATAAAGGTCCAACTTAAAAACTTAAAAAAAAAAAGGGTCCAACTTATAAAAACATTGTTAAATTATATGCAAAGAGCACACAATAAATAATGCTACCCTCCATTCTTTAGAGTGAATTTGCTCAATATACCAAAAGAAAAAACTATTTAGAGATTTTTCATATTTTGGGGGAGAAAAGTAATAATGGGGGGAAGGAGAGAGAAAAGAGAAATAGGGTATATAGCTAAATAGGGGGTTTTGTGTGTGTATGGAATGCAAATACTCTTCTTTTAAACATATTTTGTTGTTTTTCACATATATATAGAAAACACATAAATTTGTATTATAAATTTATTATTTTTAGCAATTACAAATTTTCAATAAGTTTATTAATTAGTGCATCTTCATCAAAGAGTTTTCATGTGGGTTTCTTAGAATAAAAACAAAAACAAAAATAATCAAAAGAGAGGAAAGAATAGGGTATAGTTCTCCTGAGAAATTTTAGAAACCCACTAGAACCCCATATGACAATTGGAAACTATATATTGGTTGAATTTTCATTTTATAATTAACTTTTAATTATCTAATATAATTTACTAAAATATCAGTGTATATTTGTTTCAAGTTCTTTGCAATTATCATTGATAATGTTGTTGTAATAGCTCAATAAAGTTAAATATTTTTGAAATTTGCAGTATTTTATTATTTACTAATAAAAATAGAAATAATATATGTTTCTCAACATATTTATTTATAAAAATTTGAGAGTATTAAGGAAACACTAACGGACTTAAAGACATATATCTGAGAAATTTACATTGGCGATCACATTTTTACTTTGTAATTACACCTAACACATTATTTATATATTATAAAATTTTTATTTTTAATACAAATAAATATATGTCACTCAATCCGTCTTATATTCAATAAATATTTGTATATTTATGAAATAATCCTCAAAAGATGTAATTATAAAACATAAGCTATAGTTTGTTGTACCATATAATCAGATAATATTAATATTAACTCAATTTTTTATTTTATTTCAGCAAATTAAAATAGTAAGTTATCTTTAATATTCTTATTTAAATATATATATATATTAAAATAAATATTTTCTAAATATAAATAACTATTTTTTAAAAATATCTTATGTTAATATTTTCTTAATAAGTTGTAGTATGTTGTAAAACTTATTTATATATGTTACTATGTATATGTAATTATTTTAATTATATACTTAAAATAGTTAATAAATGTATTCAGTTATTTTATATTATTAATTATTCTAGTATTTTAATGTAACTCTGTAAATATAACTTCTTCATTTTTGTGCATCCCTCTACTTTTTACTCTAAAATCGATTATCATTAGTAAAAATGTAATTTTATTATATAGTTATTATATTTTGAATAAAAGTAAAATGAACCAATGGAGATAGTGTTAGTTATGTGATGGAAAACAAAATATAGTATTAATTTATTAATTTCTTACACCCCTATTCGGCTATATCTATTTTAGACTCATCCACATAATAATTAATAATTTGTTTTTCTGTGACATAAGCAAAAAATAAAATAAAAATTAGACTTTTGTTAATTTTATATTTTATCATTTGTTTAGCAACATTTTAATTTAGTTAAACCTAAAAAATTAGATAAAATAAATAATTCTATTTATTTAAATATTTTTGAATATATACATAGAAAATTTTTAAATTATAACTCTGAACAGGTTTTGATCTATATTATTGTTATCAAAATAAAAAAAAATTGTATAATTATCAAAATATCAAAAAAATAGTATTTTACAAATCTGTAGATGTGGTATCAAGATTGGAAATTAATAACTTTTTAAAATTGCACAAAAGTTTAAAGAAACTTTATAGGAATAAAAATCGTATAATTATCAAAACAGAATTAAATTATATTTTCAAATATTATTATATTTTATTTTTTTCTATTATATTATTTTAATGTTATAGTTTAATAAATTTTATTTAGTGACGATGTACAAGTTTTTACCTTATCTAAAAACTCTCCCAAATATAATTTAACGTTAAATATAAATGTCACATCATATTTAATTTTAAGATATGTCATTATTATTAGTGCGGCATATCATTTTTAGTGAATTTTTTGTAAAGAGGATATATAAGAAAAATTTGAAAAGCATTTTACAAATAATTACTAACGGATCTTTACTTGTTTTTGGGGAAATATCAATTTCACTACAAATTTGGTACCATTTTTCAAATATACCTCTAAAATAACAATATTCATAAGTATTTTAAATTTGATAAAAAAGAGTAATCTACTAAGTCATTATAAAGGTTTAAGAAAAAAACTATAGAAGTTTATAAATACAATTTCACCCTTGAATACTAAATCCTTAATAATAATTACTTAACCTAAACCTAAATTTTATAGCCTTTTTGGCAAAAGGTACCCAGCTTATTGTTGCTGCGAATACACTGCTGCACTCCCTTAGTTTTTAACTTTTTATTAAAATTTATGCATAAAGTATAAAATATTTTAATTTCGTATACTTTTAAACAAAAACACCATCAATATATTATTCATTATTATTCAATCAGTACAAAAATCAATTGAAGAATATACAAATTACTTAGTAATGAATATTACTTTAAAAATTAAAAATTTCATAAAATATGATACATTTTTTTTTCTAAAATGTCATTTATTAAAAACAGAGAGTATATTTTTTAAAGTATAAGGAGTCACCAAAATTTAGAATTCACGACCCTACCTTAGTTGGAGCATTGCAACATTTAAATGTAGTCACATGATAATACTAGGATTACTTTTAGAATTTTTAGAAAAATATGTTAGTCCACTAAATATAAAATATACTTTTTATTAAATTAACTATCAAAATTATTTGTAATGCATAAAAATATTCTTCATTTTTCCTTAAGTAAAAGTTACGAATTACCTAATATGATTAACATATATATATGTTAATTAATGATTTTAAATAATAAAGATTTGATGATAGTTTATGTATCATCCATTACTTTGGTTTAATTTATATTATTAAAAAAATAAATAAAAATTACATTAACCATATAATAAAAAAAATTATTTTTTTCTTATACGTTATATTTTAAATTTTTTAAAATGGCTATAAATTACTAAAATTATTAAAAGTCTTACATGGAAATTTTGTGAACAATTATTTTTCTTGTTATAAAAAATATAGAAATCCCTTATATATTAATCCTATAACATTACAACATGTTTTCCTAGCAACGTGTCATCGTCGGGATAATTCTCAAAATTCTTATAAAATAAATTGGCTCTTATAATTATATATTATATTTTTATTAAACTAACTATCAAATTAGTTATTAGTATACAAAAAATATTTTTTCTTTCCTTAAATAAAAGCTACAGAATTACCTAATATAATTAATATATATATGAAAATTAATGATTATTAATTATATACAATATAAAGTAAATTAAATGGCTGTTTTTATTTAATTACCAAAACATGATTATAAATTAACAAAAGGTATTATGTTTGATTTATGTGCTTACTCTAATGTATATACGTTTACGTATACAAATTAATTTTTAAATATGTAGTTTCTAATATGTTATTTGATCCTGACAATCAGCAAATTACACTTCTTCAAATAGAAGTGATTTTTAATACTGGAAGCACTATATATTATTTCATTCAAATTAAATAATTTAGTCTTGATATTTATTCCTAAAAAGCTTTTAGTAAAATATCTTGACAAGTCCAATCACCTCCTTTTGAATTTGTTCAAGAAATAAGAGATTTGATCATTCGTCGAATATTTATTTCTCTATAATATCCAATGTAGCTATTATAATTTATCTGAACAAAACTTATGATCTTAGTACTTTGGGATTCAGTTATAATCGGAACCGAAACGAAATCCGAACTAGATCCTAAGATATCTGAAATTAATATAATATGTAAATATACTTTTATATATCAAGGTAATTTATATATTTTATTGTATTCAAAATAATTTTGTAGTTTATTTTATTTTTTTTTATTTTGAATATCATCTAGTTAGTTTAGATAGTTTAACTAATTTTAAATTAGATTTACGAAGAATTTAAATATTTTGACAATTTTTTTTGTCAATTTTGAGGTTTCAAAAATATTTTTTGGGACGATTTCAGATTTTGGTTACAATCTGATCCAAATCAAATCCGGAAGGAACCAAACCGAAACTGATCCGATAATTAGTAAAACCTTAATGGGTCTGAAAAGAATAATACCAAAAATTTAAAAATTCGAATCAATTGAATCAAAACCGACGGATCTCCAAATGCCCAGACATATGACATATTTAATAGACCAACATTTGTATTTGTTATTTTACATTTGATAAAGATTATAGTGTTACAAAAATTTAAAATCGAACAAACATTAATGTAAAAAATTCACCCCATGCATGCGCGCAGATATCACCTAGTTTGAAGGTATTCCTAGATATTATTTGGAAATGATTTACATAATCACCATGTTGATTTTGAAATAAATGATGACATGAATTAATTTAAAATGTGACATAACTCAATTTATTATAACATATACAATTTCAATGATGAAGTAGGTTACATTTTTTTGTAAGAATTTTTTTTTTAATACATGAATAATTTGTGCATTATTATTAGTAAAAAATTTAACTAATAACATAATTATAAAAAAAATCTCATCAACTTAGATTTTAAATAAAATTTTGTAGTTTTGAGTTGCACTTTAACTTGATGTAAAAACAACCAATCATGTTTTCGGTTTATTAATTTTTTCCTATATAATCATCATAAAACTGTTCGTTCAGCGAATGTTATTTGATTCATTGAATTAGTTAGTAAATTAATATTTATTATTTGAATTTATTTTAACTAAAATATATTAATAGATAAATTTAATTTATAATAAAATTTAACTGAATCTGAATATAAAAGTTAAAAAAAATAAATCAAATCAACAAATAATTATTTTTATTTTTCATATTGGTAAAACTAAAATCTAACAATATTAAAGTATTAAATTTAAAATTTAATAAATAGCCATAATTTTAAGTATCGTCTATCACTACGCATTAGGCCTCCTAGTTTTTCTCTTAAAAATAGTTAAAAGGTGAAAGATAGGCAAAAGGAACATAGTTGTTAGCTAGGAGAAAACTAAAGAACTATTTATTTTTTAAATGCTGCATAATTATGTTATTACAAACTATGCAAAATATAACAGACGATTCGACAGCCGACAATTGTATATGTCTTATGAGGATTCACGCATGGCTGTATCACCTAAGCCGTCTTATCGGATCTATCTTGAACGGTATTCCTTGTGGCATGTTGCAGATTTCTTATAAATTTTTTCACTCTTAATCCGCATAATTTCGCATTTTTTTAGGACTCAAAATTCAGGCTTTCTAATAGAAAAACATTAATGAAACCCTTAATCAAATCATTGGACCAAAGGGATTCTACAGAACTATTGTCTACTATAAAAGAAAATTCTTGATATACGAGAAGGTGTTTATCAGGTTAATGATTATTGTTAAAAGTTTAGTGTTTAGGGGCGGAGTCGGGTTTCTTAATTAAAACTACACATGACATATCTGAGCAAGGGCTAATCAAACTAAAATACGTTTAACAATAAATTTGGACTGACATTTGTCTTCATTTCCAAATTCTGTGGAAAAATTAAACATTGTTGTTATTATTTTTCTAACATTGCACCTCCTAGGTTTCTTTTTTGTCAAACCTAAATCTTACATAGAGAAAACTAGCCAGCGTCTTAATATATTTTCGTCATCATGTTACTGAATTAGCAAGTGTTAGTAGATTGTTTATCTATGAAGTCGCAATAATCAGGTTTGACAACTTGGATATAGTCTAACAGTCTAAACGATATAAACATATAGTGCCAAATATTAGATATGATTGTATAGTCCGGTTTATGTTAAACCGAGTCTATTAGTTTGGTTAAGTTGAATTATGTTTTAGACCGTATTCTCTCTCTCTCGAGTATAAGAGAGACTTTGTAACGTTCTTTTTCACTTAACAGAAATAACAAACTATCCTTTCTATTATGGTATCAGAGCGCTGAGCTCGAATCTCAGCTCTCGATCTTCGTTTTCCGCATTCTTTGACCTAGATTCGTCGGATTCTTCTCCGATTGATCATTTCTTATGCTCTAGATTTTGATTATTCCGTCAAAATCGAGCTCTATCATGGTTACGCTTCGTCAATCTTCGCGTAGAGGTGTTCGTGTGGGCGCTTCTGCGACGAAGGCGACAAATCAGACTAGGCGAGCTGATCGACGATCTATTCCGGCGACGATCTCTCCAGATCCAGTTATTCCGACGTCGAATCCTGCTTCATTCATTCCGATGAACACTTCGACTCAGATCCCAACTGAATCCTTCACTTTCGATGGGATCCAGTACTCACCGTATTTTCTTACGAACAATGATAATCCTGGAGCATCTATCATTTCAGAGACACTCGATGGTACGAATTATAATACCTGGATTCTAGCTCTCACGATTGCTTTAGATGCGAAGAACAAATTATCATTTGTTGATGGTTCGTTACCTAGACCTCCAGAGAATCATCCTCATTATCGAATCTGGTCTAGGTGCAATAGTATGGTTAAGTCGTGGATCCTTAATGTTGTTACAAAGCAGATCTATGGCAGTATTCTCAGGTTTAATGATGCATCTGAGATTTGGAAAGATCTTTCTACACGTTTTCGAATCACAAACTTGCCAAGGTCTTATCAACTCACGCAGCAGATCTGGTCTCTTCATCAAGGTTCTATGGATTTACCGACGTATTATACGAAGCTGAAAACACTCTGGGATGAGCTTGATGGAGCGGATTGCGTGAAGACCTGTCAAACTTGTGATTGTTGTAAAGCGACTTATACGAAGAATGAGCATGCCAAGATCATCAAGCTCTTAGCTGGCTTGAATGAGTCTTATTCTAATGCTCGTAGCCAAATCATCATGAAGAAGAATATCCCTGATCTTGCTGAAGTTTACAATCTTCTTGATCAAGATCACAGTCAGAGAAGCATTCATCCTGTTACTAATGCTTCTGCTTTTCAAGTTGCAGCTGAGTCTTCTTCTGCTTTGATCAATGCTGCTCAATCGTCACAACCATCACGTTCTAATCGGCCTTTGTGTTCCCATTGTGGCTATTCAGGACATACGATGGATAAATGCTACAAAATCCATGGTTTCCCACCGGGTTTTAAATCCAAAAGATTGCTTGCTGCAGAGAAACAGAGCAATTCAGTGAAACCTGTCGTTGCTAACATGACTCTTTCTGATAATGCTAATGAGTCAGTTGTTGCAGGCATGATGAATACGCTTTCTAAAGATCAGATACAAGGTGTTATCGAGTACTTCACTGCTCAATTACAATTGTCACCTGATCCTAATGCAGCTGTTGCTTCTACTTCTGGAGGTTCTATCACTACACTTCCGGGTATGACTCTTTCTACTAACACTCTATTTTTTGTGGGAGTATTGAGAGCTACTGGGAATGTGTTAACCTCTACATCATGGATTATTGATAGTGGAGCAACACATCATGTTTGCCATGATAAAACTAAGTTTCTCAGTCTTTCTGAAACACTTAATCAATCAGTAAGTTTGCCTACTGGGTTAGGTGTGAAGATTGTTGGCACTGGTAAAGTTCAGATAAATGAGAGTTTGATTTTGAATAATGTTCTATATATCCCGGACTTCAGATTAAATCTCATCAGTGTCAGTCAAATGACAAGAGATTTGGGTTATCGAGTTGCTTTTGACAGTGGAACTTGTATGATTCAGGATCTTTCCAGGGGGTTGATGATTGGTCAGGGTGAAGAGATTATGAACCTCTATATTCTGGATGAGGCATCCATTGGAGAGTTATCCACAAGACCATCAAGTTTAAGTGTTAATGTTGTTCTTGATTCTACCTTATGGCATAATAGACTGGGGCATCCTGCCATTCAAAAGATTGATTCTATCTCGAATGTATTAGGGATTCCTCAAAGAAATAAAACATATTTTCACTGTTCTATTTGCCCTCTTGCCAAGCAGAAGCACCTTTCGTTTCCCTCGCAAAATAATATGAGTGCCAATGCTTTTGATTTGTTGCATATTGACACTTGGGGACCGTTTTCAGTGGCTTCTACTGAGGGATACAAGTACTTCTTGACGATCGTAGATGATCATACGAGAGTTACTTGGATATATTTGATGCGTACTAAAGATGAAGTTTTGTCTCTGTTTCCAGACTTTTTAAAAATGGTGGAGACACAGTATAAAACTACAGTCAAAGGAGTTCGTTCTGACAACGCACCTGAGTTACGGTTTGCTGAGTTGTATAAAGCTAAAGGAATCCAAGCTTATCACTCATGTCCAGAAACTCCTGAGCAAAATTCGGTGGTTGAAAGGAAGCATCAACACATTTTAAATGTGGCTCGTTCCTTGATGTTTCAGGCACATCTTCCTCTTGAATACTGGTCAGATAGTATACTCACTGCAGTGTTCTTGATTAATCGTCTTCCTTCACCACTGCTGCAAGATAAATCTCCTTATCAGATGCTTACTTTGAAACAACCAGAGTATACAGGCATACGTACATTTGGTTGTCTTTGCTATGTGTCTACTTCTTCGAAGCATCGACACAAATTTCAAGCGCGTGCTAAAGCATGTGTTTTCCTTGGTTATCCATCTGGTTACAAAGGGTACAAGGTAATGGATTTGGACACCAATGTTGTTTCTATATCACGGAATGTTGTCTTTCATGAAGACATTTTCCCTTTTCATCAGTCTGAAGCTTTACCAGATATATTTGGTTCTCCAAAGCCTGCTGATATGGATTCATCTGCACCAGCTACTGAACAGTCTGTGCCCAAAGAGTCCCTATCTGCTTCATCGGACATCTCTGTTTCTGATCCTGCTCAGCCTACTTCTATTGATACTGAGAAAAGGTCTTCTAAACTCCCTTCTTATCTGCAAGATTACTACTGTAATGTGACATCTACCAGTATTCCTTATCCTTTGGCAGCTTATGTCTCCTATGAGAAACTTTCTACTTCTTACAAGAGTTATATTTGCTCTGTTATGCATCATCCTGAGCCATCTTCTTTTACTCAAGCAAAGAAGTTTGGTGAATGAATTCAGGCAATGAATGAAGAACTTATAGCCTTGGAGAGTAATGATACGTGGGAGATTGTTTCTTTACCTGATGGGAAACATGCTATTGGTTGTCGATGGGTTTACAAGGTTAAACTCAATGCAGATGACACGTTGGAGAGGTATAAAGCACGTCTGGTCGCTAAGGGTTATACACAACAGGAGGGGATTGATTTTGTTTATACTTTTTCGCCTGTGGCAAAGATGACTACAGTCAAAACATTGTTGTCTGTTGCAGCAGTGAAACAATGGAGCTTGACTCAACTGGATATTTCCAATGCTTTTCTCAATGGTGACCTTTCTGAAGAAATTTATATGTCTTTGCCACCGGGTTATATTCCTAAAGAAGGTACTACTTTACCTCCTAATCCAGTTTGCAGACTTAATAAATCCTTATATGGTCTTCGTCAAGCCTCACGACAGTGGTTCTTGAAGTTCAGTTCTACTCTTTTGGCTCTTGGTTTTCGTCCTTCTCATTCGGATCATACCTTATTCATCAGTCATAAGAATGGCGAGTATATTGCGGTGCTTGTGTATGTTGATGATATTGTCATTGCAAGTAATAGTGATGATGGAGTTACACAACTTAAAGCTGCTCTACAGAAATCCTTTAAGTTGCGTGATCTTGGTCCCTTAAGGTACTTCTTGGGTCTTGAAATTGCTCGATCAAAGGATGGCATTTCAATCTGTCAACACAAATATGCTCTGGCCTTACTTGATGAGACTGGTTTAATGGCTTGTAAACCTTCTTCTATACCGATGGATCTGAGTATTAAGCTTGTTCAGGATAGTCCTGAGCCTGTTCTTTCTGATCCGACTGTATACAGAAGGCTTGTTGGGAAGATGATGTATCTTACTATTACACGTCCTGACCTCACCTTTGCTGTTAATCGGTTATGTCAGTTTGCCTCTGCTCCCAAACAGTCTCATTTGCAGGCTGCTTACAAGGTCCTTCATTACTTAAAAGGCACACTTGGCAAAGGTCTCTTCTACTCTGTTCATTCTGATTTGCTATTGAAGTGTTTCACGGATGCAGATTGGTCTTCCTGTGCTGATACACGCCGTTCTACTTCCGGTTTTTGTATGTTTCTTGGTCAATCCCTTATCTCTTGGAAGTCTAAGAAACAGGATACCGTTTCTCATTCCTCTGCTGAGTCTGAGTATCGTGCGATGGAGTTTGCTGTCCGAGAGGTGGCTTGGTTAGTGAAACTTCTTGCTGAGTTCCTTGCTCCTCAAACAAAGTCTGTTGCGTTCTTTTGTGATTCTACAGCGGCTATACATATTGCCAATAATGCTGTGTTTCACGAACGTACCAAACACTTGGAGAATGATTGTCACATTGTTCGTGAGAAGATTATTCAAGGTTTGATCAAGACTCTTCATGTCAACACAGAGAACCAGCTTGCCGACATTTTCACCAAACCATTATATCCTGCTCTTTTCCTTACTCATGTTCGCAAGATGGCATTGTCTACCATATACATGCCATCTTGAGGAGGGGTATTAGATATGATTGTATAGTCCGGTTTATGTTAAACCGAGTCTATTAGTTTGGTTAAGTTGAATTATGTTTTAGACCGTATTCTCTCTCTCTCGAGTATAAGAGAGACTTTGTAACGTTCTTTTTCACTTAATAGAAATAACAAACTATCCTTTTTATTACCAAAATATAAGAAATTTGTGATTTAGTTTACTTTGTGTTGTTTGATTTGTTTCGTATATAGCAAATGTAATCGAGTACACAGTATATAGTTTCTTTATTTTTTTTCTTAGTTTGGATTAAAATAATGTTTCATTACCTGATCGGTTCGGTTACATATACGGTGTTACATTGGATAGAATAAGTCGTGGTTCATATATAAATAACTCATAAGTTGGATATATATATATAGAAATCAGGTCCGTTACATAAAAATTAAAATTGCAGTAATCAATCATAGTCTAGCTATATCTAACTTGTCTACTACATACTGAGTATACATAACATAGATTATAACGAACCAGCATTATTTAAGTAATTGGTAAATATTCAAAAATCTAATCAAATTATTTAAAAGGAATATTAGTATAGTGATCTTTGTTTCCATCAGGTACTAGTGGATTCCACATCTCCCACAAAGCATTGTTTGGAATCGTTCCAGCAGGGATCATGTTCATCGCTAACGCCGCCTGCGTTTGAGGCGTTAACGCTGCTGTAGTCGCTGCCGTCACCAATTGCAAAGCACTAGCGTTTGCGTTAAGTTGTTGTTGTTGATTATGAAACTCTTGAGCAATTTGATAGTATTGGTGATTTATGTTACTACCTCCATCAGATATTTGGCCGTAGTTAACGAGTCTTTGAAGATCATCAACTATTGCGGTTTCATCATCTTCTTGATTAGAGATCATTGGTGTGTTTCCATAAGGCATTGGACGATAGATATTCTGGTTGGCTAAAGCTATGGTGACTTCAGAATTACTGTTTGTGGTGGTTATGGTGCTACCTTCGCCGGAATATTCGGTAGTTGAGTGCTTCTCGAGATTGTTGTTGTTAGGATTGTTGTCGGAATGATTAGAAGAGGATGGAAGTTGTTGTTGCTGTCTTACGGCCAAGCGGGATGAGGAGTTATGGTTATGATGTCTTGTGGATGTAGAACGTGGTATGGATGGATGATCTTCTACTCCTGGCCTTTTGTACACTCGGCACAATGATGTTTCAGTCTATAATACACACATTAAAACATTGATCAGAGACGTGAGATACATATCAGTTATAAGTTAAAATGTATATATGAAGATTTCATTGGTAGCTGGCTCTCATTTGACGTACACATACATACACATATATCAGATAGATCACATTTTAAATTTTGGGATTTAAGATTAATTGATTATAAATGTCTAGTTCTTTGGTCCTGTACATTGGATGTGTAAAACATACTCATTTAGATTTGTGAACTTATGTCAAGCTTGGTGTTTTAGCTATCTAATAAGAACTAAATAAATACACTGTTTTAATGGTTACAAATAGTGAGAACTTAGAATGCGCAACAAAACTATCTATCAATTCGCCAGTAAACACATTACTATTTATAAGTATTTATAAGTTTATATAAAGATTTTAAATTGCGTAGATAGATATACTATATTGATCATATGTGGCATAAGATTTTCAAAAAACTGTCGGGCAACTTAAATAAAAGTCATGAATGTAAGAGCAGGAACAATGTGATAAATTGTAAGAACACTAACTAAGCCTCTGCAAAAATTAAGGTATATATACATTTAGGTATATATGCGAATTTTGAATGTAATATGTGCTTTTGTGTATATATGCATGTAGCTATCTTATTAATGCATTCTACTATACATATGGGCCATGGCTAGTAATTTAAAGAGTTCATGCGTGTAGCATGAACATTTTCTCAATTTAAGCGCAAACGCCGCCTTACTATTAATTAGATCCTAAGCTTTTTGGATCCTATCGAGTCAATTTAAACACGATAAATAATAAATGTAACGAACCAAGATACAAAATTCAAACAATCTTAGGGATTTTATTTCAAAATTTGTAAGGCAATCAACCTAGCTAGGGTTCGATCTATAAATATATATCAAGAGTTGGTTAAATTTATACCTTTTGGTATTTCTCAGTTTCGTGGTGAGGGAGACGATACTCATTCATAATCCAACTGCTACGAGTACCTTTAGGGGCTTTACCGGAGTAGAAAACTAGGGTTTTCTTTAATCCGATCTGCCGATAAGTCTCCGATCTGATCATCCGATCAGCTCCAGTGGCTTTCCAATACCCGGAAGTCGTTACTCGGTTTGGTCTATCTCCATTCCTATACTTCCTATCTCTTGGCACATAGAAGTACCACTCTTTCTCTCCTATAGCCGCCATCGCTGCATATACGTACTCATATAATTAAATCTTATGATAAAACCACAAATATAAGACATCTTCTTTTTTTTTTGAATGAATATAAGACATTAATATACACATATGATATATATATACACATAAATATCTTATGAAGTTGTACATGACTGAGATGAAGTTTTTCATAGGTTTAAGAAAGGAGATAAATGGTTGATTTTTTTTTGAGTTTCAATGTTATAAACAAAACACCCCAATTTTTTGGGTTAAAATAATGAAACAGATCCGTTATTCCAAAAAGTACAAATATAAATAAGAACTGTTGAAAAATACTGAGAATATCTGAGATCAACATAGGTATAATATAAGAAGGTTATATATATAGGTTTAATTGTATTTCTAGATCTTTATAAGTTGTATATATGTGTACCATGTGTTTATATAAAAACATTCAAATAGTCTGACGGTAGATGTGTGTACATATATATATATATATATATGTAAATATATGTGGAATGTATATTTTACCTGGAAGTTCCCAAGGATCATAACGATAAAGATCGAGGAAAGTGATGAGCTCTACATTGAAGCGTTTGCCTTCAACTTTACGGCGAAGATAAAACTCTATGAGTTCTTCCTCGGTGGGGTGAAAGCGGAATCCAGGCATAACTATGTCATGATCATGATCATCAGCTTCATCATCTTTTTGAACACGACTCTCGTGGCCGCCTCTGTGAGCATCTTCTTCTAAACCATTTTCATTGTTGTTGTTGACTTGGTTACTCATCATGGTGATGATGCTAGTTGTGGAGGATACAATTGTCATATGTAAAAAGAGACTATGTGTGTATATGTGTATGCATGTAGATTAAGATGAAGATGAAAAAAAATGATTAAGGGTTTGTTGGTTTTTATACTAAACAAGGGAAGGGAATAAGAGAGATGAAATTGAGTGGTGATGGGTAGAGATAAGGGGAGAAGAAGATTATATAGGAATGAAACGTCGTCGTTTTTGGAAGTTGAGACCTAACTAGAATAAGACAGAGTGAGTTATGGAGGAGACAAAGACTTGTCAAGTTGAGGACATGGTGTACACGGTTTTGTTTTCTTAACCGTGCCTTTGGAGTTTTGACCTTTCTCTCACTCTCCATATTTAGTTCATTGTTGTCATAAAAACAAATATCTAATAGTTTAACAAGTCTAGTATAATGATTTGTTTATAAGAAATTAACCCCACGCACACGCACGTATATGATCCATTTTTCGTAGATTCTATAATCGTCATTAGCTCTGTTTACCTATGTATTAAGAGACACTATATAATTTAGAATATTAATTAAATTCCAGTTACACGCAGATAGCCTGTTACTTGTTTTTTTGAATGTTCATTGTTATATAAAAGCATAGAAACATTAACAAAGCCGTCTCACTGTAACCTAGTGGTAAAGGATGCATAAACTTAAGCTCATTTTTAGGAGTTCTGGTTCAAACGCCATGCATTTTCTCGTTGGAATCTAAGCTTTTTTACGTGGATTTGTGTTAAGGGTCGTAACTCGTAAGAAGCAATAATATGTCGTTGTTATAGCTTAGACAATAATCAGATATCGGATCAATGACAGCCAGGCCATAAGCCTGCGAGATATATGTATGATAGACGGTTCTTGGACCTCTATGGATCAATTCTCTGGGTGCGGTTGGGACTGGAAGGACAGCAAAGGAAATAGCCAGTTGATGGGAATGCGCAATATGAGTAGAGTAGAGTCAGCTTTGCATTCGGAGCTGGAAGCGCTGCGGTGGGCAATGGAGAACATACTTCAACATTCGCCATGTCAGAGCTTTGGGACGGACTGCAAAGAACTGGTAGCAATGCTCATGAATCCCCAGGGATGGCCAAGATTTTCGACGGAACTGGAGCGGATTTCGACGTTAAAGATTTGTTTCCCAGGATTTAAAATCTCTTATGTTCCTCGATCCCAAAATGCTGTGTCTGATCATCTAGCTAAGACTGCCAGATCATTCTATCGTGATCTTTTGTTTGTTGGTTGTTCTATTCCGGTCTGGATTCCCAGACCACCTCAAGCTTGAGTAATAGATCAGCCTTTCGTTGTCAAAAAAAAAAAAAAAAATCAGATATCGGATATCAACATACAATAATCCGACTACTAAGTTTTGGAATATTCTTGTTAAATTATTCATTAAACCGACCAAAGAATTCTGATTGGTGGCCTATAATACTAATATAATACTAGTATCATAGTAATATATATTTATATATTATGAATGCTCACTATTTCACTCGTCATAGATATATTTACTTGTTTTTCATTTGCTTCATGAAAGTTCTTTTATTGTTTTCATTTTCTTTTTAATGATTTTTTTGGCCCACCATATCTTCGTTATAAATTATTGTTTTTTTACAATATGAATGTGAAGCAAACTCTCCAAATGTTTTTTTTTTCTTGCGAACACTCATGAATCTAACTTTCCAAAAGTTAGTAAGAAGCTGAACTTACAGTATTTTGCATATTAGAAGCCTACATCAGTTATTCCAAACTTCATTAAAATAGCATCTATGAATATTAAATAACCATCACTACCCTACCATCGTTAATTATATACTAGCTTATACCTTTTCTAAGTTCTTTTCATATTATTGGTGTAGAAATTGTTATAGTTAACTTCGGATGGAAAAACTAGTGAAAAATATCAAGTTAAATGGGAATGAATGGAATGCATCTTAGGGAGGTGGTAGTGGGGCTTCTACGAAACAAGAGCGGGGTTCGCAGAACCTTACTCTACGTTTTTACTGACTTTAAATCACTTTTTTATTTAAATTCTCAAATGTTTTCAATTCAAAAGAAATCAGTGAATGAATGGCATTACAACAAATATCATAAGCCGAGTACAAGCAGATTTTCAATATGTATGTCGCAGACCAATTTAGAAACCAAAGAAAAAATTACCATTAGGCTACGATGATCTTAAAACCGGCTTTTATTTATTAGCTTAGTATAATAGATAAGATAACTATTAAACTTTTATTTTAAAACTCAATTTGCGACTATAAAATTATATTATTTATAGAAATTTTTAGTGTATATTAATATGTAGAATATTAATTTAAAAATGTTATATTATAACATATGTTTAGTTAGACCAACATATTTCTCTAAGAGTTATGGAAATCATTCTCACTGTGACACGTGGCTACTAAAAAATGTTGTAATGCTCCATGATTAATATATAGGAGACTTAAACTATTAATCAAAAATATTATATTAAAATTTTTAATTATTTATTAATTTATAGTCGTTTTGTAAAATTCAAAATATAGCAAATATAAAAAAATCTAATTCTTTTGTTATATATTTAATATTATTTTTAATTTATTATCATTATATAAATTTAACAAAGATAGTAGAGGCTAAAATTTTTTTTATCAAATCTTCATATTCAATTATTTATTGTCATATATATTGTAACCATATTAGGTAATTCCGTAAACTTCATTTAAGGAAATAATGAATAACATTAATAATAGTTTTATGTTTAGTTTAATAAAAAGTATATTATATGTTTATATAGACCAATATTTTTTCTAATAAATTTGAGAAGCATTCTCATGATGACACGTGGCTACCAAAATATGTTGTAATGCTTCTTAGATAATATATAGGGGATTTAATGCATTCTGAGTCTTCCATTTAGTTTTTAGCTAGTATAGGGCGGCAAGAATTATAGGTACCACTGGACGTTATAATTTATAGATATATGTATATATGTTTTGTAAATACATTAAAAGTGAAATACAAATAAAACTAACAGCTTTTTCAACAAGTTATTACATCTAGGCATGGGCAAAAGAAACAAACCAAAGAACCGAACTGAAATATCCGAAACCGGAACAGAATCGGGACTCTCAAATATTCGAACGGTTCTTATATTTATATATCCGAAATAACCAAACCGAATCGGAACCGAACCGAGAACCGAAAAAATACCCGAATATATAATAATATTAATTTTATATACAAATAACATAGCTAAATATATGATTTTAATTTAAATAATTATTAAAACTATCCAAAAATAGTTGACGATAACTATATATTATAGAGTATCCGAACTACGGATAATTTTATTTGAAATATCCAATATTTATATTTAAATCGTTCTAATTATTTGATATTTTATTCTAAATAACCGATAATTTACTCGAACTCGATCTGGAACCAAACCGAACCGAACCGAACCGAAAGTAGGTCAAGTAGTAAATGGATCCTCTAACTCTCTATCCGAACTACCCGAAGCCCGAAACCCGAAATACCCGAATCGAACCGAACTGATACCCGAAACGCCTAGACCTAATTACATCAATGGTCTTTCCATATTTTTACTCATTTTAACAATTTCACTAATTATATTATCTTAACAATACATCACATCATTAATTATATTATAATAATAATTATTTTAATAATGCATACCATTTTAATTATAGTTATTCAACATTAACTTTATATCAATTATAATTTTTTTTAAATAACTGGACTTTGTCTATGGTTTAGTTTGTTTTACTAAAACTTTTTTTTTTTTTTAGTTTTAGTTAGTGAAAACTATGTACCCAAACACATAATTCAAATATATGTTTATTTGAATAAAAGAACTTAAATCAAAATAATAAAAATTATTAAATTTATTATCACTTAATTTTTCCCTCCATAGAATTATTTTACTAAATAAAAAAAAATTCTATCTATTTAATTTAATTTAGCCAAACACATAAAATAGTCATTTTATTAGTTTACACAATCAGCCAGGCATGAACATTGGGTACTTATTCATGTATGACTGTTCATTTTGGATATCATTTTTTGGTTTCGAAATTAGACCCGCTTAGATATTATAATTTATGTGTGAGTTTCGAGTTGGGTCCTCTCCGACCTGGATGAATTCGATTTTGATATATAGGAAACCTAAAAATATCCAAATAACCAATATATCTGAAATGAGTTTGGATATTTTTACAAAAAATAATCATATTATCAGATTCGGATTGGATCTTTTAAATACAATTAATTATATGATAACACATCTAAAATATATAACATTAATTATGGAAAAATAAATATAAATATATAAAAATGTAAGAACTAATATCGGCGTGGACACACATATAAAGCTCTACTTCTTATATTAACTGTGTTCCATGTGCAACTTTATAAAATAATAAAATGATGAAATTTTTTGCCATTTCGATATATCTTATCTCTAACATGACATTTTCAAGAGAACTACTTATTTATAATTCTACTATGTTTTCTATAGTAGGATTTTGGTTAAAAACAAGAAATGAGAAAAAATAAGAAATTTGTAATAGCATAAATATAAAGTTAACTAATTATAAATAATGCAGAAAATATAACTGATAAATAATAAAACTTAATCTATTTAAAAGATATCATAATATTTTATATTACTGATCAAGATCTAGTTATATTAAATGTGTTCCATGTTCAACTTTATAAAATAATAAAATGATGAAAAGTTTTGCCATTTCGATATATTTTACCTCGAACATGATATTTTCAAGAGAACTACTTATTTATAATTCTACTATGTTTTATATAGTAGGATTTTGGTTAAAAACAAGAACTGAAAGAAAAAAAATATATTTAATAGCATAAATTTAAAGTTAAGTATTTATAAATAATGCAGAAAATATTACTGATAAGTAATAAAACTAAATGTATTTAAAAGATATCGAAACAAGTTATCAAAATAATTTATATGTTAGAATACCAAATTTTCCTAAAAAACCTTTTACATTAGAAAAGGGAAAGAGTAACAAAAAGATAAAAACAGATAAAATAGAGAAACTAGCTATATAGTATTTATTATTTTATATAACTAATGATAACATATGTGATACTGATATTCTTGTCTATCGGTTGCATTATTTTATATAAGACATTTCTAACTTTAGAAAACAAGAGTCTTTATAATTATCCACTATAAATTTCAAGATTAATGTAATTTTTTGTGTCTTGCAAATGTTTGTTTAAACTTCTTATATTAAAATCTAAGTATGATATTTTACATATATAAATTACAAGTGATTTAGAATATTTTTTTTAAAAAATCAAACTTAAATAACTCATTCGCTTAATCTGCAAAATGAAAACTCACCATTAACTGTGCTTAGCATTTGACTTAATCAAATACTAAACATTAGGTTAAATAAGTCATAATATGGAAAGAAAAAGGATTCAAGCGTCTTCGAGAAGAAGAAATTGAAGATTTGAAAGAGGTTTGAGAAAGATGATACTAGATTTTTTTTTTCAGGAAAAAAAGAAGAAGATGATGCTAGAATTGGTTAAATAATCTAAAACCTAAAAGTCGTATACACTCGCTATCAAAAGTCTTGTCCGAACTAAAATAAAAATTCAGAAACCCTTAACCAATAACCGGATTCGTTTTCCCCAATAAAATTTCTTTGGATTTGGTTACCTATCAATGCAATCATATTAGTCACCCATTTTGTAGTTAGGTGATTTATTTACTTTACAATAAATAATTGAAACTTTAGAACTTCATCTATATTTTTAGATCAGTATATAAAAGTCACACGGTTATACTTACTTACATCAGCCTACCTTCATCGCAATTATTCTAATATTCTTAAAATATATATGTTTCTCTCAAAATCAAGATTCGGATCGTATCTTTAACATTCTTTTGTGTTCTTAGGTCTCGTTCACGCACGAAAACCTAATGCTACCGATCAACACAATCTCATTGGTCATCAATTTTGTACAGTTAGGTAGTATAATTTGTTATAATAACTATAGTTGTGTACCTTTTCTGACATTGAATCTTGAACATTTAGCTTTTATTTATTTCACCAACTTCATTCTTAAATTAATATATTGTCAGTCAAACTTTTATAATGGACCCTTCCTTGCAATATTTATCAGTGATGACCTTGGTATCTAGCATTTTTCACAATTGAGCTCTCTCCTACTAGAATGTTGTAGTAGCTAGTAAAAACAGTTCTTCTAACGTCAATTTTGAAATAACAATTAATTATAATTCGCTACGTGATTCGTTAGTTGGATCTGGTCTTACGTAGTTGGAAAATATCTAGAACAGTGACTATTATACATACATAATAATGTTTCGGGAGCAAGGGAGCCACAGGCACTTCGTGGCCTGGGCCTTCTTGGCGGTTGTCAACCCTTTTTCTTGGCTCTTTTTGCATTTACTCAATTGTTTGTATTCTTATGTACTAAGTAATATCTTATGTATGTTTCACTCTCATTTTTTGTTTTTTTTTTTTCATTTTGACTTTCCATATCCGAATCCAGATTTTAATATCCCACAGTATGGGCTATGAACAGTAACGTCACATACAAGAACTACCACACCTGACTTTGAAAGTTTAATCAGTGACGAAATGCTTCCTTAAATGCCCTTCATCTTTGCAAGCGAAATCATTCTTTTGTGAGATTTACAAGCATAAAAATCTCCATGCAGGTATATTAGATATATATATATATATATATATATGCAAACCGACAAAAACAAAATCTATCGTAAAAAAAAAAAAAAAAAAAAAAAAAAATATATATATATATATATATATATGCAAACCGACAAAAACAAAATCTATAGTAAAAATGGAATAGTATGATTCAACATTTTATATCATAATGGACCGGGCAATGACTAATTGACTATGGTGGCATTGAGTATGATTGATAAGATATTTACAAGTTGTTAGAAAATGATAGGAATAAGGGTAAATGTAAGGTCTGCACGTACATATTAGCAAGAATATAAACTATTTCACGCTAGGTTTCGCCGATAAAATATTATTTAAGCTTTAAAAGCGGTAAATTATTTTTGGTTTCCTCTCTTTGATATTATTATTAGCCAAGCTCCTAAAGTATGGTTTTTTTTTGTTACTTGCTTCAAAATGAAGAAAGGTTTTCGTCTGCAATGTTATTATTTTGGAGTCTAAATTGTTGTATATTGAGATGAATACAAATTAAGTATTGAATATAAACAAAATGGAGTCAAGCATTTCTCTAAATAATTTAAACTAGAGGGATACCCCCAGGTTAATCCAAAAAAAAAAAAACTGACTGAATAATTTAAATGGAATTAAGCATTTCTCTAAAACTTCAATATTTCAGTAAAGAAGTAAAAATGGAATTCAATCTGTTCCACACAAAGAATGCGTTTATAAACGAATTTTAAAGGAAACGTTTATATATATTATTATGCAAAGGAACTAATAAGTGAATTTATTTGAATTCTCCTTTTTTTAAAATGAATAAGACTATTTATAGTTTTACATTTATTTTAGTAATTATCGTTAGCACAATTTGTTTTTTTATCAAATCTAATATTTGCCTATAATCATAACACAGCCATTTTTTTGCGAAATGTAAAAATTCATGAAATTTAAAACTGAGAATGCATGGTATGCCCAGTTTTAATTTAAACCCAAAATTTGCGTGTCCCAGGATGGCCGCATAGAGAACCGACCAAATCGCATGGAAGAATGAGACTGGTATTCAGTTTTGTGTCTATCTTGTGTGTGTGTGTGTTGTATGGACCGCCCAACCAATAATGCAGCCACAAGTCTATCGTAGAATTATTTGTCTTCTTTTACACAAAATTACAAATTCTAACTTTTTAAATTCAATTGTGGGGACTAAACTTAATGCAAGAATATGACCGTTGCCCATCGCTCCTTCTATATGGTATATCTAGTCCTTCAGTTGATGTATTATTTCAAACTAAAAATATTTTTGATAGTATACTTTCATATGTCAATACATTGAATCTCTGGGTTCAGGAATTTGTTTAGACCGACCAGACAGCATCCACTTTTAGAGGTATTAGTGAGGCTGAGAGTACAAAATAAGAAATTATGGACCGTTGCCGTTGGAGATTGCGATAACCAATGTTCGTAAATATTTTGATTAAAGAACTTTGCAGACAAACTGTTTGTCTTTAAAAAAAACTAATTTTGTAAAATATTATAAGTTGAGGGAATAGATGAAGTGATGCAATATATTATGGAATCTTATTTTTAGGTTTGCAACCAATGGGTACATACATTTGACTGCAGTTCCATACTCTTATAACTGTCTTTGACACGACTAAGTTCAAGGTCTTTCAAGTTTCCTAGCTTTTAACTTAAAATTAAGTAGCGGTTATTATGTATATGTCCATTATATATTGTTTATGTTAATTTAAAACGTTTTTTTTTTGCTAAAGATGTGAATTTCATATAGATATGAAAAGCGTGTGAATGTTTTCATATACATTTACTTATGTTCTATTGAAAAAAAAAACTTCTGATGCGAAGTCGGAGAGCACGAAGTCACGAACCATCTATTATACCCATTTATAAGAATAAGGATCCATGTACTAAATTCTTTTAGTAATTGGGTTAAGGAGTTCTGATACCATATGAAATGATGAGATCATGAGAGTAAAGAACAGAAAAATGGTTATGAAGAATTATATAAAATTGCATAAGAATAAAATACAATGTGCATAGATTTATGTAGTGAATATATACCTTTACTCTCTAAAATATATAAAATAATATATTAGAAAATAATGTTAGAATTGTTAATCTAAGATAACTTTTTAATCTTTTAAGCTTCTTGTTGATTTTCATGTTTCCTAAATCTTAGCTCGGTCTCATGTTATAAAATTCTGTAGGTCTAAATAACTTAAGTATTGCTTACCGACATGATGCCAAAAGTTTTTGATTTGTACTGATATTGTCTAATATATGTACTTCTTTGAACTTATAGGTCAACATGTATACAAATTTGAAAATGTCGATACTAAAAAGTGAATTAGTAGGATTATCATATTGACAATAATATTAGGCAAATAACCATATAATAAAGGGTGAATTTGTTAGATGATCATAATGGAAAAAAAAAATAAAAATATAGTCATCCATTGATAAGTATGTTAATTTGGCATGAAAATGGACCAATCTCTTCTTCTCCACGCGTGATTATTTGTAAATGTAGTATGTGATATTATCCTATACTATATTTACAAAATAGATAGTAGGGAGCAATCAAACCACAACAATTACACATTATAAAGAAGAAAATGAGAAAAAGGAGAAAAATACCAAAAAGAAAAGGAAGACATAAAGAAGGAAAGTAAAGAATTGTTGTATTGCATATAAAAAAGAAAGAGTGAGAGATAGAGAGAAAGAAAGAGAGAAACAAAATATGATATTGTATATTATTGTTCTATTCTACACTAATGGAACACAACAAAACTATGTCTCATTTGAAAACAAAATCTAACTATATTATATATATATTTGTATAATAGTATAAATTTAAAATCGTTTTTATGGAATATGGTAAAAAGAATTATAAAAAATATATGTTTGTTTTGAAAGTTTCAAAACATATTGTGTAGAAAAAAGCTGTATACTTTTATTATGTGAAATACATAATTGAATGATTGTTTTAAAAAAAATTAAAGACAATTAAAAGTAGAAAGGGAAAACATATTTGTAAAAAAAAATGTGTATGTCAAAGGTAATATAGAAATTATTATAAATATTATAGTCTAAGTTTTCTTATGCTCATATGGTTAATTTGATGATTTATTATATACATGCACTCAAATTCTCCTATAATAAAATATAAGGTTTGATGTGACAATTTGACAGGGAAACAAACCAATTTCTCATTTTCCAACGTTTAGCAAATGCGTTGTATAAATATACTTGTAAGACATGTAGTATGAAATAATATTTTATACATTTTACTATATATTTTTTTTTTTCGCTCAACGTCAACTATTTCATTATCCGATAAATTGATACAAATCTTTTGACTACACAAATTTAACCATACATACAACAATGCATCTTAGCAACATCCTGGAACACTCATTAGGTGATTTCTCACTCGGATCCAACACAACTTAGAGTACATTGCTGCATTTTTCACCATAGCAAGACGAATTCAACCCACGACTCGAGCTGAACTGTCTCTTAAACAACATAATTCTACCACTAAAAAAACAGATTACACACCCAGGCCTTTACTGACAAAACCCTATGATGAAGAAAACATATAAAGCACATAGTAACTGGTACCAAAAGATCAAGAGTTGTACTCGTGAGCAGTTACAACAACACCCATGAGGTGTTTATTCCCATCTAGTAGCTTCCTTCAACTCGAGACACAAAGGTGTGCATCTGTGAAAGTCAGGTTGAGGCGATGGCTCCATCCACGATCTGGCTTAACCTCTGCAACATAGAAGGAGGAGTACAGCAACCGGACATGCCTCGCATGTCAGTATTGTGAATGCTATACTACTCGAAGTTGTTCAACCAAACCTCAGAGCTAGCCCGTTAACCAAGAGGAACCGCTCGAGACTCACCACATTCTATCTTCGAGAACTAGAAACAGAGCTTCTCAAGCAAAGCACCTTCACGCCAATGTCGCGGCTACTCCTAAACAAAGTGAAGGACTTCAATTCCATCGTCCGACCGAACCATAGACGATTCATTATGGCTTCAAGAAGAAACAGTCACACGCATCACTTGAGTCAAATCAACGAACACGCATCCACCGATAGAGTTTCGGCACGCCTCCGAAGTTCACCTCGACGAGCTAGGGAGTAAAGCAACCCACGCTCTGGATCTGCTCCGCACACCACCTCACGCACCCATCTCCTTGCAGATCTGAGTTTCAAGCCACTCAACGAGTCCAGCTTCCAGATCTCTAAGCAAGATGGCAGGAACACAACCACGTGCCACCACCTCGGAATGACAGGCGACGATACCAAGGAGAAAACGGATCGTCAGACACCGGCAAACAAAACCCTAAAAGTTGACTCGCCCGAGATCTCCTCTTCAACCATTCGCCGCTGCTCCAGAAACCACTGTCGGCCGTCCTAACTCCTTCTCCGCCGCGGACAGAGGAATACTAAGAACCTCAGTTGATTTCCAGAGACATTGAGCATATCACCGGGAAGAAAGAAACTCGCAGAAGAGCAAAGTAAAGCGAGAAAATGAGAGAAAGATACCTTTGACGCCGATAATAAGACACCGGACGTCAGGGGTTTGACACAGCCGCTTTAGAGTTTGCTCAAAGACAGAGGTCTTGGGGAGAGAGAGTTTTTTCGAAGTTCAAATGTGCTCTGTTTCCCTTTATATTTTCGTCTTTTTGACATGCTGCTTACAGAGATCAAACATGCATGTACACCAAACAATAGTCCATATGTTCACGTAACAAGCCCACATGGGCATGTATATATGTTCACGTAACAAGCCCACATGGACATGTATAGTAATCCAATGCCATAAAAAAAATATGCAAACGAGTATAGTAATTATATATAGTACATGCTACTAATATATTGTTCATCGAGAAAAACAACTTATACAGACAACCAAATACAAACCATACTATCCTACAAGCATGTAAATAGTATAACATCAAATGGAATAATTAAAAACAACTCCAACTGACCCTGGCAATACATGTCGTATAGCACCCTATAGTCACTGCCGAAAAATCCATAAACTTTTGATAAAGAGATTTAACATGATTACAAATTAACTAACCTTCGCCTTGTTTAAGATCTGTTCATGATCACATCTATATATATTTGTCAAGTTTTATTTAAAAATACAAAATATAGGATATAAACATTACGATCAGTGTTTATATTCTACAACTCAACATAAGAGCATCTCCAAAAAGACACTCTATTTTAGAGTTTGCAAAACTCTATATTTGAAGTTTGTAGGTGTTATGCTCCAAAAACAAAACTTCAAATTTAATTTTAAAACTATTTATATTTTATACTATGGTCCTTATATTTGTCATAATTAGTTTAAATTCATAGAACTTTTATAAATAACTAGCACATATATAAAAATATTACAGCAATATTAAATGGTAAAATATTACACTAAAATATGAATTATTAATAGAAATATATAATTAAATGTTAAACTATAAATAAAATATCAACTTAAGTTTTGTAATATTGTTGTTGTCTAGTTCTAATTTTAACTGTTTTTAATCTTATCTTGTTTTTTTTGTGAAAACAATAAGTGTAAAATTTAAATTTATAAAAAATTTGAAATATTAACGAGATATGAATTTTCAAGAGTTAAAATGATAAAAACATAAAATATATAAGACTTATAAATATAATGTATAATTGTATGGACCAAAATGCAAACAAAAATATGAAACTTCAAATTTGAAGTTTTGAGTAGTTACACTCTATATTTGAAGTTTTACTATTCAAAACTTCAAATTTGAAGTTTTAGAGTTCCTTTTTGGAGAACCAAAAACTTCATATTTGAAGTCATAGAGTATCTTTTGGAGATGCTCTAACATACGATTATGGGTTGATGATAATATGTTAGCTGTTTTAAGTGAGAATTGAGCGAACCTTGGTGAATTTATGGCGATTTCTGGGGCTAAGACAAATAGTCGAAGAGATATAAAAACTCAATCAAAGAAACAAAGAAGATTGATTGAATAAATGCAAACGATCAATCATTACAGCTTAAAAGATTCATAAGAGCTTTAATCGGTGAATATCTGAAAAAGAGAAAATAGCGTTGAATTATCCAACAGGAATCCAAAGATCATCCATAACTAGGGGTGGGCACGGATCGAATATCCGGGTTTTCGAAGGTATTTGTGATTTGCTTCGTATGTTACGGATATCTGATTTTGGTATTTGCTTTGCTTCGGAAAAATACGGATATCCGGAAAAACGGATATCCGGAAAATAAACAGATATTTGCGGATATTTACGAATACTTATGAATATCTCATCCGTTACAAATAATCTTATATAAAATTTTTTTTCTAAAA
>CAKOAT010206265.1:228252-254940 GCA_932364175.1 Eruca vesicaria subsp. sativa
ATGTTTAAGTTAACAACTATAATAACACAAAACTTAAGATTTTTTTTATAATTTTCATAATTTTTCTCTTCTTTTTATCTAATAATTTTATATAAGTAATAATGTGAATGTAATTAGTCAAATCATAAGCTATAATAATAGTTTTATACATTTAAAATTTTAAATATAATCAAAATATACATATATTTATATATTTCCGAATCGGATCGGATATCCGCTTCCCAAAATTTTAATATTTGTGATTTGCTTCGATTTTTACGAATATTGATTTTTAGTATTTGCTTCGATTCGAAAGTTTACGGATATCCGGAATTTTCGGATCGAATCGAGACGAATAACGAATCGAATCAAATTTAACGAATAAAATGCCCAGGCCTATCCATAACAAAGATAACTTTAGATGTTGGTATAAACATAAGCAAAAATAATATTTTTAAATTTTTTTTATATCAACCATTCTTTCATAAAGGCATTTTTGTACTTAATACATAAAATACAGTGTGTATTGTAACCACACCTTTCATATGGTTACTTTGTTAATTAATCATTTTGATGGTTATATGTACCAATTTCCTATACTAAAATAGTACTATTATAGTCTTTTTTTTTGGGTAAAAAGTGTGAGTTGGAGATTAAAGAAGACAACGAGAATGTATGACGTCGTGGAAAAGGATAAATGACGTGGGAGGATCCGATAAAACAAGAGGCCCACCAGCCACCGTCGGATTAATGAGAATGGGGTCAAAATGCTTGACTCCCTGACTAGACGGACCCCAAAACACGACTCTGACAGTCAGTT
Organism: Eruca vesicaria subsp. sativa; assembly: GCA_932364175.1. Lineage (NCBI taxonomy): Eukaryota > Viridiplantae > Streptophyta > Magnoliopsida > Brassicales > Brassicaceae > Eruca > Eruca vesicaria. Next base: position 229,052 of record CAKOAT010206265.1, read on the forward strand.
GACTCTCTGACTTTTTTTTAATAACTACACATATCTACTTTTTTTTGTGCAACACTACACATATCTACTTTGAACGTGTTTTTGCTCTTTTGTTTCCTTCTTATTTTAATAACAACAAACCAACTCTTCATTGAGTATATATATATATATATATATATTTAATATCCTTTTTGTAACTGTATACATTTAATACTATCTATTAATTTGATTTACGTATTTCTTACTCTCCAATTATCATTTAGCAGGGGACCTTGTGATCTCTAATGCTTTTTTTGGGTGCAATTGTGATCTCTAATGTTATTCAAAAGAAAACATCATAGTTTGTTTGAAATGCTATTTTTTTTTTTTATAAAACAATTCCACATATTCTATATTTGAATGAAACAAATGATAAATCATTTGTAGAGTTTATTCACTTTCTTGAAAATTCTAAACATTAGTGAATGAATCGAATGAATGAAATTCATTATTCTATTAACAGTTTCAGTTTTTATTTCATTTCATTTATCATTTTTCCTATTACACAAATAATTGTTTCTTTTTGGTCAAAACACAAATAATTGTTTCTATTTAGCATATTCCTTTTAGGTAACCAGTTAGAACCATTGTAAATTGTATATAACATTGGTATATATTTAGATAAGTATTTGCTAATTCACAATTATATTAAGAAAAGTAAAAAACAAATTTAGCAATTGGTCTACGGACTACGTCCATCGGTTCAACTTGGTTATCCAACAATACAAAAATAATCTTGTTCATTTCTCAATCTAGTTCTTTGGCAAAAAAATTTTCCCAAACTAGTTTTGAAACTGATTCAAATTATTTGCTGCCATTAATTGTAAACTTGCTCGTTTTTAAAAAAAAATTGAACGGAGCATTAGGGTTCGTTAGAACCACTAAAGAAAAATAAATAGAAAGTAGGATTAGGACATATTGGTCGGAGAAGTCTGGCCATGTAGTGTACTGAATTAAAGAAATGTCTCTTCCTAGGACAAAAAGATTAAATGAGAAGGGCGATATCTCGTGAATATCTTCGTCTGTTTCTTCCGTTGACTTAATTTATTATCACCAGAATAATTACGCTCTCTTTATGTTTGTATGTATGAAATTTAAATCTTTCTATAATAATTTCATGTTTTTTTTTGTTCTATTATTCTCTGTTTATCATCGTCACTTCTCTAGTACATCCATGATCCATCTTCTGTTCTGTCATATTTATATCTGTGTGTGTAAATTTGTCTCTTTTCTTTTTAACAACCCGTGTGTGTAAATTTTTCTATACACGTGTTTTATGGAAGTTTTTTTTAATAGAAAGTCAACGAGTTCTAAACGACAACTGCAGTTTTGTTTGTGTTAATCTGTGTATGTATAGCTTATATATGGATTTATGTATTTTTGTGTTATTGAAATCTATCACGGATTTTTTTTTTTTTTGTATCTTCTTCTGAAGGTCAATGAGTGTTGGAATTGATTGAAACAAATGAAAAATGAATAGTCAAGCTGGAATCTTATCTTGATTTTCAGTTTAAAAAGTATTATTTTGATTTTATTGTATTTATCTTTACTATGTAACATAATTATTAATGTTTTTTGGCCTAAAGGCTTACATGATTATAAGTGTTAAAAGGATTAGTTAACATATGATCCAAAGTTATCCTTTATAGAAGAAATACTTAATATTATTGAGTTAACCAATTCTTGATTTATAGTGTGATTCATTTACTCTCATAACAAAGTAAGGTGATGATTGTTTACAATAGTTTTTGGTTTTAGTTTTTGGTTTTTAGATCTCGTTTTAGATTTTGGTTTTTGATTTTTAGATTTTAGGTTTTTGTTTTCGGCTTTCAGCTTTTGGTTTTAGTTTTTAGTTTTTAGATTTGGTTTTTGGTTTTTCTGTATTTTAAGTTTTTTAAACAATAATCAATACCTTTTTTGAAATAATAATAAAATAATGAAATATATATAAGTTATCACTAAAATAAAATACATTAACAAGTTTTGAATTATTTTATTTTTAAATATTATATTAAAATATAAACAATAAAATTTCTATAAATTATAAAAATTAAAATATATTTAAAAAATTTAAACTATTTATAAAATTTCTTATATGTTTTTCTATATTTTAAAACCCGAAGAGCTATTTTCAAATTAACATTATATATTTTATGAATAAAATAATTATTTTTTTACAATTTTTAATTATTTTAGTGTGTATAATAATTATTAAAATTAGTCAACGAATTTTATAGAAATTAATAACTTATTTTTATAGAAATTAATAACTAATTGTTTACAATTAATTAATGTTATATAAAAATATCCAATTTACTGACATATATGAAACACAAAATATGGATAATTTATCTTTATGAAAATATTATTTATTTAACTAAAATATAGATTTTTTACAAAAAGAATAAAATTTGTTTTTGTATTTAAAAACCCACAAAAGTTGGTTTTTGGCTTTTATTCACAAATTGGTTAAAATTTTGAAAAACTAGTTTCCCTAAATTTTAGGGAATCTATTTGTTTAAAAACTTGATTGGCAAAAAAAATGGTTTTTACAAAAGCAAAAACCAAAAACAAAAACTTAATTGGAAGAAAAATGGTTTTTGGAAAAATAAAAACCAAAAACTAAAACAAAAACCACAAACAATCAACCTCTAAAATAACATTTTTAACCCGAAAGTTCCAAAAAATAGTAAAAATTTAACTGAATCTTTTATTCGTGTATTTACATGAATTTTTTTTTTAAATATATTTACATATGCCGGCGAATATGTTGGGATTGTCAAGAAACAGCTTGTTCGTGGGCCTCTTTTGCAGCAACCCATCGTGTTACACACTATACAAGGAACTTATAATGACTACTAAGTTCAACTTAGCAAGTTCCATGACGAACTAAAGACATGCGACGGCTTTGATTAGTCTTTCAACAAATTTGTTCTCAAACAAGAAAATCCTTTAGATATCTCAAGTTACCCAACTGAAGAAAAACCAGTGCAACCTTGCTTCCTGCATCATTCTCTCAACCTTCTTATGCATTAATTTGATCTACAAAACAAATGTATCACAAGACCACATGAAAAGCCAAAAGCGAGTCACAGACTCACAGAACCATAGAAAAAAACACTTCCTTTATGGATCTTACCTCAGAAACCAATGCCTTTCCTGTCAAGAATCAGTGACCAAAATCAAGAACAAGATATGAGCATAACGTGCATATAACATCCATATCATACGTGCAGCTGTGCTGCTTGTTGTTGATAAGCATCAGATGTTACACAGCCACTGCCTTAACCTCTACACCCATACCGCTCCATGTCCTGTTTGTTGTTGACATGTCTAGTCTCCCTTGTGAGTAGGGAGACCAGACATTAGAGCATCAAACACAACCAGTACCTTAACCTCCACACCAATAACTTCACATCAAACTTCCGCATACCTAAATGAGCCATTGATGGATGAAACCAATTGTAGATTCATATTTGGAAGGTTGTACCTTTAACCATACTGAAAGATACAAGTTCATCAACTAACTTTTGGCAAGCAATGTCAAATCTACCCTTCATAAAATTTTAGCCCACATACATTATAATCATCAACAAGCAAAACCGGAACAGCATCGTTCAACAGACCTTGATTCGTGCTGTAAAACCCCTTTCAGAATAAACACAAACATTCTTTAAACTTTTAAACCTCAGAAACCAAGTAGAATGAGAAACTTATAAACAGTGTAATTACTAGTAAAGTGTATTCTGCTTTCTTTTTGGTAACTAGTTTCTAGCTTAGCCGTGCCAGATCCTCTGTTCTGGATATAACATAACATTCCATGGCTTAGAGATATGTTTAGTGAACATAATTTAGTAGATGTAGATCACATTAGTACATGTGTTCCATAACTTGAGGTGGAGGAGGAGGAGCCATTAGTTCTCAAAGACGATACCTTTCTATATAAATGTGAAAGTAGGCGTTGGAGGAGGAGTCACCACTATCCTCCGGCGGTTTTCCATCTAAGGACTAGTGGATAAAATCGTTGCAGGAATTTGAAAAAGTCTATATAACAAGAACTAGTGGATAATCTCTACTTTAATATAAGAGAAATTGGGTGCAGTAACTATGAAAAAAACCAAAATTTACAAAGTAGCTAGAATTCCATCCTTTGTCCCTCTCTCCTCTTTCTTGTTCCTATCTCTCTCTAACTTCTTTCTAAAAAACTAATTTTGATTTTTTTTCTTGGTTATATGGCAAATAAACCCCTAATATAATACCATGCCGACAATAAGTCTCTTGGGGTGGTGGCAAAAAAACAAATCAACCAAATCAATCCAACCGAACTCAAACCGATCCAAACCGAATCAAAATATATGGTTAAATCATTTGGTTCAAACTTTTATCAACCCAAATAGTTTGGTTTAATTTGGTTTTAAACCGAACCAAACTGAAAACTGAAATGTGTTTTAATTAGATTAATTAAATATAGTAATAATGTTAAATTAAAAATATTTAACAATTTAACCTAAATAAATAAGAATTTTATACAATTTACTTATAAATAAATAAAATAAAGAAAAATATAAAAAATATGAATCTATACAATATCATGAAAACCGAATACTTTTACGATTTTATGTTAAGTTTAAAAATAATAATATAAAATTATTGGATTACATCTTTTAAATACTTATGGTGATGTTTGATTTTATATTTAAGTATGGAGAAAAAAATGATTTAGTGTCAAATGATGATTTGATAATGTTTTTATAAATTATATTTTTGTAATTGAACTAGAACAAATCTAAAAAATCAACTCGACTGAATTGAAAAATATAAATAAAACCATATTAAACCAAATCAAACACATGATCAAACCAAACTAAAACTAAACCGAATACAAACCAAATTAAACTACAACCAAATGAAACCGAACATAAACCAAATCAAACTAATATGGGTTAACTATGATCAAAGTTTTTTTAGACCCAAATAACCCAAACCAAACCGAATTCAAACCGTACTTGTACTTAAACCAAAATGCCCACCCCTCTGTCTCTCTCTTAGGGATGGGTGTAAGGGTACCCTTTCGGGTTTGGATCGACTATTTTGAGTGTTCGGATATTTCGGTAATGGGGTCTAGTATTCGTTCGGATATTTTTATACATTGGATCGGGTTCAGATATCAGATTGGGTTGTTTCAGGTTCGGTTTGGTTAATATCCATTTGGATAGTTTGTTACTTCGGTTCGGATATTTCAGATCTGATTCGGAGGATATGAGTTCGGGTGTGGGGTAAAATGCAATCCCTACTTTCTCTAGTAATAAAAAGGAATCTTTTTAACTGAAAAAGTGTTTATTTCCTATCTTGAAAGAAATACCAAAACACCCAATTTAAATCAGAAAATAAAAATTAATACCGAAGCATCACCATTCACCCACTTACATTCGAGCATTTTACAGGGAAAGATCTGTGAGCTCATACGTTATCATCAATGGCCAAGGAGACAGTGTGTGTAACCGGAGCCAACGGTTTCATCGGATCCTGGATAATCCGAACATTACTTGAAACTGGATACACCAAAATCCACGCTTCTATCTACCCAGGATCCGACCCGACTCATCTCCTCGAACTACCAAGATCCGACGAGAGAAACACCGAGATCAAGATCTTCGAAGCCGATCTCCTAGACTCCGACGCCATTGCCAGAGCCGTAGACGGATGCTCAGGAGTGTTCCACGTGGCGTCACCCTGTACGTTGGATCCACCCGAGAATCCAGAGAAGGAGCTGGTCGAACCGGCGGTTAAGGGAACGATCAATGTGTTGTTAGCAGCTAATAGGTCCAATGTGAGGCGCGTGGTGATCACTTCCTCTATCTCGGCTTTGGTTCCGAATCCTAATTGGCCGGAAGGGAAACCCGTCGATGAGTCGTCGTGGACCGATCTCGATTTTTGCAAGTCCATGCAGGTTTATTAATTTCCATTTTTTAAATTTAATTATATGTTAATTTTATAATTTCGATTTTATTCATAATTTTAATGAAATCTTTTCATTATATATTATTAGATAAGGCTCGTGCGTTGCAACGAGTTTTATTAGATGTTTTAAAAAACATAAATAATAAATAATTTTATTATAAATTTAAGATGTTTTTTTGCATAAATTGGGTGAGATTTATTTTATAGTTACAAACTCATTAATATAATTAGAATTGGAAAAAATATCTTTCTAATAATAAAATTAGAATAATTATTCAGAGGACATTTGGTGTCTTATTACAAACATCTATTTTCTCCTTATTATTTATATATATAATTACATCTGTAACAAAATTGTGTTATATAATAATGTTATTTTAAACAAAATTCATTACAAATATCCAATCAATTGATAGAAATATACAATGTTCAACAACCAAATTGATACAAAAAACTGATATAAAATTGTGTTTAATTTAATTTAATTAGCATTAAAGTGATTTTCCTTTTTAATTGGGTTTAATTTTTTATGAAGACAAATACGATTTAATCTTATTTAAAAGGATAATTACTATTTAAAGAAGGATAATTATTATTTTCTTACAGTTATCTTTTCTTGGTTTTTTACAATTACATTATTTTTAAACAATAATTACTATTTTTTTAAAAGGACAATAACTATTTTATTTTTTACAATTATCTTTTTGTTATTATTTGAAAGAAGGAAAATTAGTGTTACATTTATATAAAAGGATAATTACTATTTTCTAAGAAAAATAGCTTTTCCTTTTGAAGGAATTTTACAATTGTGATTTAGTTTTTTTTTTAAAAAGGATAATTACTATCTTTAAAAAAAAAGATAATTACTATTTTTTAATTATTAACTTATTTGTATTTTAACACATGTCGTAATCTTAAATGTATAATCGCCATGTGTCGCAATCGTGTTAATTAGTAACTTTGAACAACCAAACTTTATATAATAAGATTTGGTTTATAATTAACATAAATTTCCTGGAATCTTATATTTTATATTTATTGGTTTATAATTTGATCATCTCATAATTTTTATGAGTATGTCTAAAAATGTCAAAATCATTATTTTTATGAAATATTTTATTTATATATTATTGGTTTATAATTTAGATCTTGATTTAATTATGTGTTTATTGATTTATATTTCGATTTTTAAACATATTTTTATGATTTTTAATTATATATTTCTTTTGGTTCATAATTTCGAAATTGAACATAATTTTATGACTCTTTTCTTTTATTCTATTGGTTGATAATTTTGATTTTTAAACAGAAGTTTTTATGGAATCTCTTAATTATATATTTATTGGTTTATATTTTAGAAATGGTATCCAATTTCGAAGACACTAGCTGAGAAAGCGGCTTGGGAATTTTCGGAGAAGCATGGAACCAACATCGTCACAATCCATCCATCCACATGCCTCGGACCACTTCTGCAACCCAGCCTTAACGCAAGCTGCGCCGTTCTGCTCCAGCTCTTACAAGGCTCGACCGAGACACAAGAGCATCACTGGCTCGGTGTGGTGCACGTGAGAGATGTGGCGAAAGCTCACGTGATGCTGTTCGAAACACCTGAAGCTTCTGGTCGGTTTCTATGCAGTAACGGGATCTATCAGTTCAGTGAGTTCGCTGCTCTTGTGTCCAAACTCTTCCCTGAGTTTAATGTTCACGGGTTTGATAAAGAAACTCAACCTGGGCTTACGTCGTGTAAAGATGCGGCTAAGAGATTGATTGAGATGGGGTTGGTTTTTACTGCGGTCGAAGATGCGGTTAAGGAGACTGTGGAGAGTCTTAGAGACAAAAGCTTCCTCTGAACGAATAAAATATCTTCTGAGAGTTCCAAACTCTCTGAGTTTTATTGTATAAAACAAGTATAGGAACTAAAAAGTAAACTGGTGGTTTCATATGATGCATATATGTATGAGTACAATGTAATATTATCATTGTTGTTGTTTGTTGTTTGTTGTCTGTGAGGTTTTACCATGCTCAGGGTAGCTTACTACGATTACAGAATCAGCTGGACGAAGCAGGAGCATCTGGCTGGCTGGTTCTCTGTGATTGCGTTCTGAAACGCAGGAAGATCGTTATATGACTCGTACATTTTGCAAGAGTCCGGTACGGTTCCTGTCGACATCCAAATGAAAAACATGATCTATCATATTGCACAAGTACAAACCAAGTGATCCGAAGCGAGGATATCGTCTATGTATTTACAATAGGAATTATGTGCGCATGGCGTCCCTGATGTGTAAGACCCTAAGTAAATGTTTATAAATTTTTTTCTTTTTGCAAATTTGGAGACCTTTTTCTTTGTAGTGTTTTTAAAAAAAAAAAAAATTGGGGGATCTAGGCCAATGTTTCACTTTGCTGTGCTCAGCACCACCCCTGTATGCGCGAATGTGAGCCAAATATAACATGTTCATGCAAAACAATGCTTCATGAGTTTAAATTTTTCTATTTACTGGTTGTAATAAAAGGTAGTTAGGATGCTAAAGAGTCAATGGATGGGAGTTGCTTATCGAACATACCACTAATATTTTGAAAACTCATGTAAAAATATAAATATTTTAAAATAACTAAAGTATTGCAATTTGTTAATATTTTTTTTCATTTATGAAAGTTTTATCTCACTTAAAATTTATATGTACATTACATTAATGATGAGCCTTCTTGGTTGCTGCTAGGCCTGTTCAATCTGGTGTTCGGTCCGGTTTTGATTCGGTTTTTTTTTCGGTTTTCGGTTATTCGGTTTATAAAAATTAGCTACCATATTGGAACCATATTTAATTTGGTTTGGTTCGGTATTTATACTACCGGTTTTCGGTTTATTCGGTTTTATACCAAAAAATATTATTATTTGATTTGGTTTCATATTATATGAATTTTTTAAAAAAAAAACATATTGTCAAAACTATCATTTATTAAAATAATCCTAGGTGTTCATAAATATAAAAATGTGAAATTAACAACAAACAAAACGATCAACGATTCAGTTTTGTATTATTTTCTCTTTGTTCTTCCAAATAAATTACATGGTACAATCTAATTTCACAATTTCTTACAACATGTAAAATCAAATCAAATTTAGATAATAGTTGAAGAAATAAAATAAATTATTAAGATATATCTTCACAAGGTATAAAAAATAAAAATAAAAAGATTATTCCAAGAAAATAAATGGTTATATAATGTATATAATTATATATATTTTTTCTTTGATCGGTTTTGTTCGGTTTATTCGGTTTAATCGGTTATAAACCTAACCATATCCAAATCCTACGGTTTTTATAAAATCATATCCATTCGGTTTATATGGTATATACCAAATCCAAACCATATTGTTTATTTCGGTTCGGTTCGGTACGGTTCGGTTCGGTACGGTTCGGTATCACCATATTGAACAGCCCTAGTTGCTGCTTATCAACAAGGTGGGCCCTAAAATTTAGGGAATCATAGAAGATATATTAGACATTTCAACTAATTTTTTTTTTTCAAATTCTTGGACCTAAAAATATATTTAGGAACCTATGTCTATGTAGTTTTTATCAAAAAATTTAGAGACTATTACAAATGTTTCATTAAACATGGCTCAAAACTGATCTATTTGTCAATGTAAAGAATCCAGTACAACCTATTATTTTTGCATTGGATGTAACGTAGCTTACTACAAAAAAATGATGTGAATCTCACACTCTAAAAAAATCTCCTTATCACCCTAAACACAATGTACAACTTCTCATGTATTGTGGGTTAAATACTTTACTTAACCTCAATCGCAAGATAATTTCTTGTTCCTACTGTGATTCAAGATGTGTATGTAGTGGTGCAACGTTCTTTTACTACTGTTTTATTTGTGAGTTTAGATTGGGTCCCGTTTGCGCGAGAATACCCTCATTCCTGAATTATCTAAAGAGGCATGAACATACTCTCTACCACTTTCCCAAAAAAAACTGATTTGATATGTGACCTATGTGGGATAGTTGACAGCATATCTCCATCTACGTGTGTTTTCAATGTGATTTCGTTGTCTATAAAAATTGTATTTATTTACCATTTGTCATAAAAATATACAGTCATGAACACCATCTCTCTTTTACATATTCTCTTCCTAAAGTATTTTCTTGTGGAGTTTAATTTCCCATCAAAAGATTGACGAAAATTATGGAAAATATTTGTGCACGAAAGATTGCACTTATGTAGCGCATTCCAAATATGAAACTCTTGGAGGGATGTGAGGGATGGAAAAAAATTCTAGGAAGAACCAGAAGAAGAATGTGAAAATCTATATTCTTTTGAAGTGATAGGTAATGGGATACACCATTTCAGTCATTCACATCACATTAGGTTCGTAAAGAAGACCACTGTCATATTGTAAGATGAAAATAAACGATGTCAAGCATGCGTACTTCCATTTAATGGTGCTGATGTTTACAACTGTATGGACTCCAAGTGTGATTTTGTACTTCATGAAGCATGTGCAAATCTTCCTTGGACAAAACAGCATATGACATATCCTTATCCATACAATGAGTGACATCAAGACTTGTTTCTTTTGTGCGTATTGCAAGCGTTCTTCATGTGGTTTCAGATGAGTGTGTTGCAAAAAGGGTAAGTCTATAAGTATAGAAGTGTGATGTGCTGCAATATCTGAGCCATTCAACCAACAATCTCACCCACACCCTTTGTTTCTAAGCAATGAACTTGGACGATATAGACCAGGTTCACTATGCAGAAAATAGAGTATTTGAACCTTAAACTGTATGAAGTGTGATTTATGCTTGTGCTTCAATTGTGTTACACTCCCATACAAAGTGAATGAGCATAATGAACATTTCTAACCCTTTCTTAGAGAAAGAAAGTGATGCAGCGCATCCTACGCTTATTACGAGTCGGTTTCATCTTTAAACCGACATGGTTTTCTTTTATTTTCTTAGTTGGTTTTTATGTTCTCTTTCTTTGTGGGATTTGGTTTTACTTAGAAAAATCCTTATCTATTAAAGAGCAGGGTTTTCATTGGCCCTATATAGTTTCCATCGTTACTTGTGAAGAGATGTTGAATGGTTCATTGAGCGAAGTCAAGCTTGTCAACTAGAAAAGGGTCAGGCGTCTAACGCGGGCTTGTATCTACCACTGCCGATTCCTACTCAACCATGGACGGATTTGAGCATGGATTTTGTTTTAGGCATGCCACGAACTCAGAAAGGTAACGACTCTATCTTTGTGGTGGTTGACCGCTTCTCTAAGATGGTACATTTTGTGCCATGCAAGCGTACTACAGATGTTGTAAAGGTAGCTCAGTTGTTTTTTAGCGAGATTTATCGGCTGCATGGTCTTCCCACTTCTATTTTGTCAGATCGTGACACTCGCTTTTTGAGCCATTTTTATAGATCATTGTGGAAGATGCTTCGTACAAGTTTGGATATGAGTACGGCGTATCATCCTCAATCTGATGGTTAGATAGAGGTGTCAAAAGGGCTTTGGGTAATATGTTGAGATTGCTGGTTGGTGATAATATTAGATCGTGGGAGTCTCATTTGTGTCAGGCAGAGTTTGCTCACAATCATGCTACAAACCGGAGAACTGGATTTAGCCCTTTCCAAATTGTGTTTGGTTGTGTTCCTCGGTGTCCGTTGGATCTAGCTCTTTTACCAGATCCTACGCGGCTTCATGGAGGTGCTTCTGTGTTTGTGTCTTCTCTTCAGGAAATGCATAAACAAGTGTTACACAATTTGGAAGCTGCATCTCACACCTACAAGGAACGTGCTGATCGATGTTGCAAGGAACTCATCTTTGAGCCATGCGATATGGTTTGGGTGGTGATGACTAAGGATCGCTTGCCATTGCATGAATACAACAAGCTTCGGTCACGTAAGATTGGTCCAGTACAGGTGCTGGAAAGAATCAATGATAATGCATACTGTCTACAGTTGCCGGCTCATATCAAAACTGCAAACGTTTTTAATGTTAATTAAGTACTTGTCACGTTTTCAAGGGGGCAATGAGGATCCAGATTCTGAGCCAAATCTTTTCCTACCTGGGGAAACCTGATGCAGTGCATCCTACGCCTATTACAAGACGATTTCATCTTTAAACTGATATAGTTTTCTTTTATTAGTTTAGTTGGTTTTTATTTTCTCTTTATTTATGGGATTTGGTTTACTTAGAGTAATCCTTATCTATTAAGGAGTAGGGTTTTCATTGGCTTTATATAGTTTACATAGTTGCTTGTAAACATCATCTTTTGTTGAATTAATCAGAGCTTTTCAAGTTCATATCTCTTTTGTTATCGATGTTCGAAGAGAATCAACGAGAGCAAGAACAAAAACGACGTTTGGGTATTCTTCGACTAAACAAACATCCTTTTGAAACCTTACGCTGCGCCGGAAAGTCTCAATTGGTGTGAGGTTTGTGAGGAAACTTTAGATTTATACAAATGACTTTATACATGTAATGAATGTGGGACCGCATTCCATATTTTGCATGTTTGTTAGGTAAATATGCACTTAGTCTGAAGCCTGCTCAAAATCTCTCGTTCGATGGTCAAAAGTTCAATATAATTCTGAACAATGATCTCACTCGGCCCATCTTCTAAGAATGTGGAAGGCGTTGCCAAGATAAACTAATGATCCATCCAAGTGTTTCATTAAGGTGAAGAAAAGAAAATTTGTTCTCATCATTAGGAAGTGGAGACTTAAGGTCAGGAATTTGGGTGCTGGTTGAGGAAAAAAACGACAACCAAGTTTTCATGTTCTGGTTAGTATTCAAGGATTCATGGTTAGAGAAAAAAAAAAGAAAAAAAAGCAAAAATTTCTATTGGACTGAGAATTTTAAACGATTAAAGATTTCTCTTATTAACCTTTTTAGTTTTTATTTGAATTGTCTTTTGTATGTAAATAGTTTATACATTACAGTTTTCTTTGAATTGTTATCTCAAAAAAATTGTAGGATCAAGAGCATAAGAAGAAGAAGAAGAGAATATTGATGGTCTTAATAATTATACTCGTACAAACTGAGAAATCCAAGTTTAAAAGAGAAGAGTACTATCGCATTTTTAGATTGGACTACCTCTGAGCAATCTAAACGTGCATGTTACAAAGTTTTTCTTGTTTCACAGAATCATATGCTAGGAGCTGGAGCGTCTGGCTGCTTGGCTGGGACTGCATCGTCAAACACAGACAGTTCCTTGTATGACTCATAACACTTTGCAAGAGTCGGGTACGGCTCCTGTAGAAAAAAAAAATCAATAATTAGAAGCATGTTATTACAAAATCTATATTATAATAGTAGATTTTCTAGGCTCCACAGCGCACCACGTCAGCAGTTTTGTGGGTTCTGTAAGTATTTTTTTAAAAAACATAGTCTTGGTAAGATGATTACAAATAATGAAATACATTTTAGCCGATTGGTATAAGGTGTCTAATTAAGCTTGCAAGATCGTGGGTTCAAACCACGCAGTTATCATCTATTTTTGATTTGGGTTATTATCATATGGGCTATTTGTTTATAGGGTTTTTATGTTTTTTTTTTTTTTGCTATTTTTTTAAAGATCAAATAGTTGGATAAACCCTAAAGCTTAACAAGTTCAAACCAAAAAATAGTTAAAAATGGATCCAAAATCGAACAATAAAAAAAAACAAAAAAAAGCAAGTCTCACGCAGTTGCCTACGCGGATGGTTTAAAGAGCCTTAAAACTGTCCTATTATAATATAGCCCAACCCAAAATAGTAAAAAATGGATCCAAAAACGAACAGACCAAAAAAAAAAAAAAAAAAAGAGTCCCACGCGGCTGTCTACGTGGATGTCTTAATGATGCTTGAATAATATAGATTAAGATCTCAAAAAGTTAAATCATTGTTCATATTTCTTAATATATATTTTCAAAAAATTTGTATGTTAGATAAAATAAAAAAACAACAAAATTTTATGATTTTTCGTTATTTATTATATGTATATGTAATTTCTCTTACATTTTAATAACTACTACAATTTCATTGAAAACATTTCTTACCACTCGATTCCAGACTCCGACGAATAAATTCGCACAGTCGATACGCCGTAGATAAAAATGCCACATCATTTATGAACAAAACTCAAACTTACAAAAAACCATATATAAAAATCTATCTAATGAAACTTCAACAACAAAAATTAACTTAATTAAGGTTATTTTCAAATTGATAAATCGTTTAATAAAAATATAAATACTATAAATATAGAATTATATCAAGTTTTGACCTACAATATAAAAATTATTTACAGCAAAAAAAACACCTACTTTTACACACTAAAAACTATATCATAGCCTAACTAATCCTATAAACCTTACTTTTCATATAAATAGCATTTAACACATTCCTAATATATTTTCAAAAAAAATTGTATGTGATATAAAATAAAATAAACAACAAAAATTAAGTATTTTTCGTTATTTATTTAATTAATATGTAATTTCTCTTACATTTTAATAACTACTATAATTTCATTGAAGACACTCCTCACCACCGACTCCAGACTTCGGCGAATGGATTCCCAGAGTCGATGACGCCGTAGATAAAAATGCCACATCATTTATGAACAAAACCCAAACTTACAAAAAAAACATATACAAAAACCTATCTAATGAAACTTAAACAACGAATATCAACTTAATTAAGGTTATTTTCAAATTGATAAATCGTTTGATACAAATATAAATACTAGAAATATAGAATTATATCAAGTTTTGACCTACGATATAAAAACTATTTACAGCAATAAAAAAGAAATAGACACCTACTTTTACACACTAAAAACTATATTATATGCTAACTATTCCTATAAACCTTACTTCGCATATAAATAACATTTAACACAATATATATACAATATTTTCACTTTACGTTTTTACTACATTCTTTCTACAGTGAAACCTCTATAAATTAATAATGTTGGGACTACACCAAAACTAAATTTTTTATTAATTTATAGAGATTATTAATTTATCGAGATATTAATTGAACCAAAAATTTAATTTGGAACTATGAAATTATATTAATTTATAGAGATATTAATTTATAGATTATTAATTTAAAGAGGTTAGACTGTATTTCATTATTATTTGGTGTCATTAGAAGAATCTAATAAACCAACAATAAAATAAAAAAACATGCAAACACAATGATCTCAGCTCCGCGCTTGCGCGGGGAGTATGCAAGTAGTGTTAAAAGTAAGAAACCATGGTTGTGACAAGCATTGAAGAAAGATTTATTTTCTTACCACATCAATCTTGAATTTAATCATAGCTCCATGGATTTGGCCTACTAGAAAAAGATCAGCCTGCAAAAAGTCAACGCTTCAATAGTTTTTAAACCTATCAATATGCCATATCTTGGAAAAAGAGAGTTAGCATAGATGAGTTAGAGAAACATACCAAGTAAATCTCATCACCAGTTGCATATTTCCCACCGCAATTCACCAACAGTTTCTCCAAAGCTGAGAGACATATATATTAGTGTAATAGTACTACTATTAACTAGGAGAAAATATTGAACCAAAGTCTCAACTAATAACATTTTTCACACAGTTCTTGATTATATTAAAAAAACCTCATACCTGTATATCCTTTTCTGATAGCATTATTAATCCAAGCGATTTTCTCTTCACCATTTGTCTTTTCCTCGATGTACCTCTATGTGTACAACAACAAAGAAACAAAAACGTAGCTTGTCATGTTTTATCTTTAAACCAAACAATGATAAGAGTTTAAGAAGTTATAGTCAGTTTCATGTCCTTACAATAACAGCCAGATTCTGATGTGGCTGTATACCAGAGGAGACAATACTCGCAACCTGAAAATAATAATTAAAAAAGAAGAATCATTATTTTGGTTGTATGCATACAGTTTGTATTGGTTCTTGGACCACAAGAGACCTGGTAATTTAAAGCTCGTTTGTGGAGGTCACGAGGTAACAAAGGTGGCTCAGGATACTTCTCATCTAGATACTGTCAACCAAGAAGACCACAAAACCAATGTTTGATGAAACCTTTCCCGTTGATAAATTCATATAAATGACTGTTTTAAAACTACTTACCATAATTATGGCAAAAGAATCAGTAATCACAACCTCTCCGTCAACAAGCGCAGGCACAGTACCCATTGGATTGATCTTAATGAAATCTTGAGGATCAAATAAATTATTTTACGCATTGAAATATTTTTTAGGTTTCTTTTTCCATACTATAATAATTTAAATGTATAACGTAAAAATCATATAGACTAATGAATCTACAGCTACAGATCTAAATTATTGTACCCTTTAAGACTTCATTTGTCATACAGAGATTTAATATTCATATTCACACAAACAAAACATTCACGAAGCACAGTCTCCAGCCTAATACAATCTGAGAATAAATCAAACAAATTTTGCTTTCAAAATAATCAAATAAAAATAAAATCAAACAAAAATGGAATCTACCAACCTGGATCAAACTGCTCTCCCTTGAGCAAGTTCACTGGTATATACTCATATTCAATCCCTATAATAAAAAGAAAAAACATATATCAACCAATAGTAAATCGAACAAAACCACCTAATCACCAAAAGCAATAAAAAGAAAATGTCGTGAGACCTTTTAAACTGAGGGCTAACCGCACTCGATGGCCACATGAGCTTCTCCAGTAAGAGTAGAGCTTCAGCTTCTCCTTCATTTCTTCGCCGGTATATGCCTGAAAATATAAAAGTCAACGGTCTGAAAAAAATGGAATAAATTGAATGAAATGTTGATCACTAAAGCAAAGAAGAAATAATTTACCATTCAGGAAATGATTCTTTTTTCTTTTTCTTCTTCACACAGATTCTAACACTTTGGTTATCAGATCTTGGAAATGGAAGTGGCTACTTGGAAACGAATCGGGGTGGCGCTAGTTGACATTTAAAAAACTTACTATTTTTGACTTTTTGTATCAAAGCAAACCTAACATTTTCCATAAAACGATGTCGTTGTATGCCAAAACCAGCATTTTGGCCTAAACTTTTTTTCCAAAAACTTTCCATATACAATAAAATTTCATTAAAAAACATCTGAATCATAATACTTTATTATTCTATCACAAATTAAGTAGATTGCATCAAATTTTAAATATCTATAATAAATTAACATATGAAACATAAAAATCCTGACGTATATTATAATTGAGAAAAAATAAACAAAAACTAATTGTTTTATTTATTTTATTTTATTTCAATAACTAGAATCAGCAACACTATTGTTTAAAGTCAAACCTCTGACGGTTTGACTAGTCTTCCTGGTTTACTACTAAAATCAGACATATTAGGATATTCCTTTTTTGGTTATTTACTTCTTACAGACAACATTCAGTAAGCTTTTATACAAATCTAGTATTACAACTTCCTTGAGAGTTTTCAATTAAGGCAATGCTTGAGAAGAACCCAAACGCCGATGACTATCTATACTTGTTGAACAACGTTCTCCATCTCAAACCTCACCTCTTTCCTTACCTCAACTTCTCCACTATCATCACCTTCTGCGTTTTGCAGCTCCCTCAAAGCTCTTCTCGCGTACAGAGTGAATGCTACAGTAGTCACAACCGCAATGATCAAGGAAATTACGTTGTACACAATCTCTACCGTTGTCAGACGTTGATGTCCGTATTGCACATCCGCAAATGTTCTGATCAACCGACCACTGCATATGAATTTACAGGTTAATGTTACCAATTTTTATAATTAAAACTGTCTTAGTCCTTAGAGAAGTAAGTAACCTGTAAATGTAGATGAAAGCTTCAGGTATCATTCCTGCTATGGAACCAAACAGGTAAGGCCAGAATCTCATGCTTGTCACAACAATAGCGTAGTTGAAAATCGTGTAAGGAAACGGCGAGATTCTAAAGATAGCCACGACTCTGAACTGATGGAACCAGCTTCCTTCTGCAGCTAGTCTAAGAACCGCTGCTTGACGAGGCCATCTTTTTAACCATTGCTGTATAAAGAGCAAAATCATAACTACTCTCTCCGTTTCATTTTAATAGTCTGTTTTAGATTAATGCACATATACTAAAAAAACATTTCGTTTTATATATATTATAAAAACATATTACCTATACATTTTAACCGAAAAATAGACTGATATAAGAATCATATAGCTTATAAAGTTAATAAATTCGGCGTTGAATTCTAAAACGACACTTATTTTGAGATAAAAATTTTATTCTACAACGGAGAGGGAGTACAAGTTAGTGTAGCCCCATCATAGTAGCTTGAAAGAAGAAGAGTTCTTACATGGAGGCGATCACGAAACATTAGACCGATTAAGTAAGGAAGAACCATGCCAACGGTGGTTCCAACCATGATGATAACGAAACCGAGACCGTAACCGAAAATCATGCCGGCTAACCACATGGATGGACCAGAAGGGATCAAGAAGACAGGGAAGAAGGCTAAGGAAACAAGGAGGACAATGAAGAGCGTAGGACGGCCAAATGCAGTCGCTTCCCATTGCAAAATCGGAATAAGAATCTATAATCAATCAAACACACACTATTAAGTATTAACTTAAACTAAGTCCAAAATAAGAAGCAGAGGTAAAGGAATGAACCTTTTGGAATACAAAGGGAACACCCCATTTGGCGAAGATTAGAGTGAGGAAGAGAGTAAGGGCACATATACACAAAGCTTTAAACCACCATATCAAGTTTCTACTCCGCATCTCTTCTGATTGAGATATTAACACGGTTTCAGGTGGAGAAGCAGCTTCATGAGTCACGGCAACTAGCCGAACAGATTCATTATCTTCACTCAGGTGAGAAACAGAGTCTGAGGTATCATTGTCTATTGGCTCTTCCAGTGGATTTGACATCTGTGAGTTCAGCAAGAATTGATATATCCACAAACAGCAACCGTTGTCAAGAAAAAAACAAGTGGGGGACAAATAGAAGAAAGAACAAACTATAGGGACATGAAAATAAATAGAAAAAAAATGGAGAGATATCTGGAGAAATGAACAAGGCAAATAGAAGCAGAGACAGACAGACAAAAGAAGCTTAGCTTATAAGTATTGCAAAAGGCAACGATAACTAACAAGTAAAAGTTAAACTACCAGGATAATCAATCTTAACGACGAAATCTCTCAATATCGAAGAAAAATCTATTAAAATCAAACAGTCATAAAGTACACATCAAATCATTTAGATCTTTAAATCTAGAGTAAAAGAAAATCATCATAATTAAAAAAGAAAAGAATGGTCACAAAATACAGAAAGTAGAGCTGCTAGGGTTTAACAAATCAAACCTGTGAAAAGAAAGAATAAAGGAATCTTAGTTAAGCTTCCGTGGCCACGAAAACAGCGTTACGGCGGAGGAAGCTCGGACACCGCCGGAAAAGAGGGGTTGGTGTTAACGTCTGGGCTTAGGGTTCCTTTTTTTTTTTTGTCGTTTGCTTCAAACATATAAAGGCGTGTGTTTTTATGTTTCGGACATTCAAATCAAAATAAGAAATCCCTTCGCTTTTCCACTTTTATTAATTTTTATTTTTAATTTGTTAGCTTATTCTTTACTTCTCTGGAATAACGAGTCAGACTATACTATAAAATTTAATATTATCATATCCTAATTTTGTCCACCTGAGTTGACCTTTTATAGTTTTGGTTTGTTTCAGATAAGAATTTTCCTTAAACCAAATCCAAAACCAACCAATCCTGGGATTATTATGACCTAAATACGGAGAGCGTGAATGAGACGCGCGCATTAATACGGAGGAGTCCCGGGCGTTGAATATTGCTGGGCTTGAAGATTTGAAAACTGCATGTTTTCTACAGATTCTTAATGGGCTGTTTCTTACTCTGGCCCAAAAGTTGTTTACCCAATATTTGAAACACGGGTGCTACATGTTACCGATCAGAATACTTAATTTTTGATTTTTTTAATTATTACAGATAAAAAATATATAATAATAAATACCAACCAATCACAGAGAGACACATGTCACGGGGAGACACATGTCGCAGGAAGATACATGTCGCGGGAACGCGTAAATAGTAACACAAAGAGTATAAAAATTCACTAAAGACCAATCTTTATTTAAAGATTTTTAAATATTAATCATTAACTTTTTCTAAAATACGTTGATTATTTAATTATTTTTTCTTAAAGATTACCATTGTGGATACTCCTATGTGATATTATAAACACATGCAAAGGGGAAGAATATTTGAAAAATATCATTTTTTTCATAATATATACGTGCCGGCGGCGACTTTTAAACTATGAACAAGTGAGACACGTAATGTCTTTAAAGTCTTTGACCTCCCTCTCAATTGTCTCAAGCTTCCATGTGTAGACGATGATGGCGGAGACTCACAGCGTTGAATCTAAAGGCGAAGGTGGAGGAGATCTTAATGTTTTGGATTGGTCGCCTTTCGACACCATGCCGGAGGATTGCATCTCCAACATAGTCTCTTTCACAAGTCCACGTGATGCGTACGTCTTCGCCGTGGTGTCAAAAACCTTTGCATCTGCGGTTAAGTCAGATATTGTATGGGAGAAGTTTCGTCCCCCAGGGTATCCATCTATGATTCCTCCATCGCTAGCTTCATCATCCAAGATCAAGATCTATTTCTATTTATGCAACAACCATCTTGTTCTAATCGAAGATGGCAAAAAGGTATATCATGGCAACCATCTTGTTCCATCCCTACTATTTTTATTTTTTTTAAGTGAAAAAGTCCCCTCCCCCATTTTTAAAAAAAATATTGTGCTCCCCGTAAAAATCTTTCCAAATCATCGTGTTAATATTGGATCTTTTCTGATGATTTGGCCTTTTCATGAAAATCAAAAGTGCGTCTGGTTAGAGAAAACAAGTAGTAAGAGGTGTATCATGTTATCTGCGGAGAGCCTCTATATCAAATGGATCAATGATACTCATTGTTGGGATTGGATTACAATTCCTGGATCAAGGTACTGTATTTCTATGATGATTTGATTTTTTTTTTTACTTTTTGTAAAATATTTGTAAGTTTTTATTTATTTAAGAAATAGACTATTCCCCAATTCTATGTGACAGAAAAAAAAATTATTTGACAGAAAAATTTAAATTATTTGCCGCGTTGAACGAAAAAAAAATTCTATTTGATAGAAAAATTTAAATTATTTGCCACGTTGAATGAAAAAAAAAAATTATTTGGCCGCCAAATGACCTAACAGTCCAATCTGCTTTTTATTCTAAACGAAATGGAACTTAATCAGCCCATGCTTTAGTCTATTCCGTCCATTGACATCCTTATAACCTTTTCCTTAATTATGTGATATGCAGATTTGAAAGAGTTGCGAAGGTTAATGATGTATGTTGGTTTGAGATTCGAGGCACGATCAATACTCATGAATTATCTCCAAGAAATCATTACTCATCTTACATTGTGTTTAAAGAGGGTTTTACGGATCTGCCTATCGAAGCTAGAGTTGGAGTGGTTGGAAAACAAGCTTCTACGAGATTATTTTGCTTTGATGTGGCCACGGATGGGCAGTTCTTAAAGAGGGGGAGGCGGACATGGTACTTTGAGAAACCAAAGGAGAGGGAAGATGGTTGGAGGGAGATAGAGCTCGGGAGATTCTTCAATAAAGGAGGATTGATGAATAGTGATGAATTTGAGATGAGTGTTATTGCGACCGAGTTGCGCCATTGGAAGAGTGGTTTCATCCTTCAAGGAATTGAAATCCGTCCTGCGACACTTCCAAGGCTGAGAACCGTCGGTTGAATACTGGATCATGTTTGGTATTATTGACAATTATTAAGCGATTTAGTGAAGAGCTAAAGAGTGAGTTAAGTTGTACTTTATTACTCCCTCCGTTTTTTTTTTATAAGATGTTTTAAAAGGTTTATGTTAGTTTCAAAATATAAATGTTTTAAGATTTAAGATATGTTTTGAAGTTTTAAGATTAACTTTAATTTGGTTATAATCTGTTTCAACCAATAAAAATTTTCAATCTTTTTTATAATTGGTCGAATGATTTTAAAAGTATATCATTAAAAGTATTTTTTTAAAAAAGGTAAATATTTTAATCTCTGTTTACTGAACCAAAACATTTTACAAAAATATACACAGGGAATATAACTTATAGTGATTGGTTGGGTAAGAGTTATAAGTGGCGAGAATATAGCTGAATGTTAAGCTCCAACTTTGCTTATTATAGTGGAGGATGATGTGTGTAAACCAGTTTCGAGCTGTGAAAAGTTTGATGTTTCGAGTTATGTTTTGGTTTGAGTTTAAATGTCTAACCAAGTTAAAAACTGTGACGTAATTTATGGATTGTGCAAAGTGTCTGAACTTGTGATTTTTGTTTTTATTATTGAATTTGTGTTAGTTGATATATGTTCACGGGGTTTCTACATGTAGTATATAATCTGAACAATAATGAGAATATATTTTTGTTTGGTAGTTAGCATATCCAATGTCAATCTCTGATTTGTGAAACAAGATGTAACTAGACCATGACCCGTCCGAGCGGGTGTTTTGTTTTCTTTTAATTTTAGGTTTATACTAAATAATGTAAAATAAAAAATGAAGTATCAATTAAATGGTTACAAATTATTTATGGGTTTAATTTTGACAGAAAAATATCGGAAAGTTCGCTGTTTGATCCGCGCAAGTGTTTGTTTTTATATATTTTATAAGTGATAATATATATTTCTAAATTTACCGTTTAAATAATTGTTTAAAATTACATTTTAAACACACAATTTTATCGTTTATATTAAGTAATTTTATTTTATCTTATAAACTATCATTGTGTCATACTTATTTTAAAAGTATGACCCGTATATTTGCACAAATGTTTTTATTTTATTTTTATGGATCAAAATTTTATGATAATGTATAACTAAATTTTTTTATTTACTATTTAAAATATACGGTCCTATATATTTCTACTTTTTAACTTTTATTATTCTGAATTTACCTTGAACTATTATTTATATAAAAATATACATAACATGATATGTTTATATTAATCTTTTTATCATATATTATATAAATGTTTCTTCTTGTGACTTTTATTTTAGTTATTACTTATAAATAATAAAAATATAATTATATATCTTTGAAAAAAATATTGTTCATTAACTATTTAAAGATGTGTAGATAATTAATAAGAAAAAAATCCTAAAAGGTAGGTTAATTAATATTGGAATTAATTATTATGTATATGAAATTAGTAAAAAAAATTCTATATAATTTATTTATTTAATTACGAAAGGTATATATGAAAATAATTATTTTTCATTAATTATTGTTGTCATAATTTTTTTTAGTTGAAATTAGATTTTGGAAATACATTAATTAAAGTGAAAAGACAAAGAATCCTATAAGGTAGGGTAATTAATAACTTCAGTGGCATAACATTGTAAATAATTAGAAAAACTCAAGGATATTTTATATGGGTACTTCTCTTTTAATAATATACTAGGTGACCGGCCCGCACCCTGTGCGGGTATAAAAATATAGTATAATGCTGAGACAGGAGTATCTATTGAGTTCAAATGTGGGAGTTAGTGGAACAATTGAGAGTTTCAATGCTGAGACAAGATTTGCGCAAATCTCTAAGATATAGTAGGGGTGGGCAAATCGTTACTTTTTCGGTTTGGTTTGTTTAGTTCGGTTTTAATATATTTTTTCAACTGAAATAAACCTTATTTAGTCTGGTTTGGTGTTGTTTATGCCCAGTTCAATTTATATTCAGTTCGGGTTTGTTTTTGGATCAGTTTAATTAGGCCCCTTTTCGCTTAATTTTTTAAAAGAAAAATTATGTTTTAAAACATATACACATAAAGTATGTGAACTAAATTCAATATTAAACTGAAACAAAAAATAAAAAAGTCACAAAAAGTATATAAGAATAAAAAAATAAAAGTTAACTAAAGTAAAAAAAATTAACATCATTAGTATGTTTTTAATAAAAGTTAATTATTAAAAAAAACAAATGTGAGAAAAATATACAGGAGACAGTGACATTAAAAATGTGATAAAAATCTCATAAATATCACAATCCCATAGAAAATGTGATAAAAATCTCAATTTTAAAACATATACACATAAAGTATGTGAACTAAATTCAATATTAAACTGAAACAAAAAATAAAAAAGTCACAAAAAGTATATAAGAATAAAAAATAAAAGTTAACTAAAGTAAAAAAAAATTAACATCATTAGTATGTTTTTAATAAAAGTTAATTATTAAAAAAACAAATGTAAGAAAAATATACACGAGACAGTGACATTAAAAATGTGATAAAAATCTCATAGATATCACAATCCCATAGAAAATGTGATAAAAATTTAAATATAATTCATAAGTAATATAAAATAAGAAGAAAAATTATGAATTAAAATAATCTCATAGAAACACGAACATAATTGACAGTATATATAATTTGACAAATTCTGTAAGAGAACTCAATCAATCAAGTATGTTTCAAAGCGCTCCAAAGCTCAAGACTTGATAAGTTTCTGCAAAGTAAATTAAATAAATTTGATGTTAGCAGTAAGACTTGATTTTACATTAAGGTATTATTTAAACAAATCAATAATTATGATACCAAGTTGCGCAAGTAATCCGCAATGAAAATAAGGTAAGTTATTAATAAAAAAATTAACAAATTACAAACATGGTAAATTACACTTAAAATCGTGAAGCAAATACTATTGGGACTGAAATTATGCAACCAGTGTAATTTATTATTAAAAAAGTAACTAACTGAAAAATGAAAATATTTAAAAGGTGGGTTATATGTGCTAATAATGGTGATCTTACAACATTAAGATACCTATTATATTTTCATAAATTGGTCTGCAGTAAAGATAATATCAACTTGCCCAAGCAATCCGTAATCAAAAGGTAAGTTATTAATACCGAATTAACTAAAGGTAAATTATTTAAACAAAACAATAAATATGATACCAAGTTGCACAAGTAATCCACAATGAAAATAAGGTAAGTTATCAATAAAAAAATTAACAAATTATAAACATGGTAAATTACATTTAAAATCGTGAAGTAAATACTCTTGGGATTCAAATTATGTAACCAGTGTAATTTATTATAAAAAAAAATTAACTAACTGAAAATATTTAAAAGATGGGCTATATGGGATAATAATAGTGATCTTACAACATTAAGATACCTATTATATTGTCATAAATTACTCTACAGTAAATATGATATCAACTTGCCCAAGTAATCCGTATTCAATATAAGGTAAGTTATTAAAACCGAATTAACTAACGGTAAACAAAGCAATAAATATGATACCAAGTTGCGCAAGTAATCCGCAATGAAAATAAGGTAAATTATTAATAAAAATTAACAAATTACAAACATGGTAAACTACATTTAAAATCGTGAAGTATACTCTTCAGATTAAAATTATGCAACCAGTGTAATTTATTATAAAAAAATAATGAATTGAAAATATGGCTATATGGGCTAATAACAGTGATCTTACAACATTAAGATACCTATTATATATGGGCTTATAAGATATTTGTTAATGTTTATGACGTAAATCACTACCAAGGCAAACAAAATGTTATTAACGCCAGATCTTTTTGTGGTCCAAAAGACTTACGGGATCACTACAGCATCAA
The DNA here is from genome assembly GCA_932364175.1 of Eruca vesicaria subsp. sativa. Classification (NCBI taxonomy): domain Eukaryota; kingdom Viridiplantae; phylum Streptophyta; class Magnoliopsida; order Brassicales; family Brassicaceae; genus Eruca; species Eruca vesicaria. Next base: position 254,703 of record CAKOAT010206265.1, read on the forward strand.
TAAGTTAAGAACAAATGAGCAGTACTGGATTTCCAGGACGAGTGAACAACTTGTATCCCGCGAGTTTGCAGTCACCTCATCTGTCCACTGTTGCCGAGAATTGTGTTATATGAGAAACAATGAGTTCATTACAAAAAACAGAGTCTAAAGACAACATTACGTCAAACTAAGGTATTTGCACTTTGTTTGATACTTGAAGCTAAAATGAAAAAACTTACAAACGAAATATTACCTCAGG
>CAKOAT010206265.1:255109-289134 GCA_932364175.1 Eruca vesicaria subsp. sativa
GGTTTACCGTATTTGTAATAAGGAAACTTATTAATACATGTATTAATTAATATTCTTGTGCAAGTAATATGTAATGAGGTTAGTAATTAGTGTTGCTTTCCTATTAGGTTGTCGATGATAAAAATAAATCAAAAAAGAAATTCTAAAAAAATCAACCAATAAGATTAAGAGAATTCTTCTGAGAAGCTCTGTATGAGTGTCATGTGGCAAATGTACTTCTCTTTTAATGTATAGGGGGATAGATAATATTCTCAAGTAAATAGGAACGTATCTGCTTCATAGCATCAAAGTTTTAACACTCCCGAACATTGAAAATTGCTGGGCCAATAGACGGCCTTGAAAATTTGAAGGCTGCATGATTTTTAAAGATTCTTAATGATCTGTCTCTTGTCGTGGCTCAAAGGTGGTTTTGCCCATTATTGAAACGCTATTAGAGAACCTCTATAAATTAATACTCGATAAATTAATAATTTCTATAAATTAATAAATTTTTCTGGTTCCAACTTAGACCGGTATTAAATATGACAGAAATCGATAAAATAATAAGATAATAATATTTTCAAAACTGCCATGTAAATATATAGTCCCATTAAAAACATAAATTAATAATCTATTTATAAATAATTTTATATAAGTACAATCTAACATTATATTGTTGATTTATATTTACAGTAAAAATACTTTTATTTATGTTGAACATTTCATTATATATTGATAGTATTTAGTCAAATTATATCGAAACACGTAACAATTCTATGAAACATAAAAATATACACTAAATAAGATAATAAAAGAATATAAAAGTCAAAATTCTAAAATTTAAATAAGGTACATACGCTCAAATCAAATATTTTTTATTTTAAAAGTAAAAATGGAAAAAAAATAAAAAAAAATCTAAATAAGGAAATTTTTGTAAATTAATATCTCTATGAATTAATAAAATTTCAGAGTCCCAGCATTATTAATTTATAGAGGTTTTACAGTATATCATTACACGTTCCTAGATACAAAGAAGATTGCATATTTTGAAAATACCATATTGATATAAACGTGCCGGCGACTTTTTAACCATGAACAAGTCATATAAGTAATCTTTTTAAGTCTTTGACCTCTCTCTCAGTCAAGCAAATGTAGACGATGATAGCAGAAAATCACGGCGTTGGCGAAGACATTGTTTCGGATTGGTCACCTTTCGATACCTTGCAAGATTGCATCTCCAACATAATCTCCTTCACAAGTCCAGAGGATGCGTGCGTCTTTGCCACGGTTTCAAAAACCTTTGAATCTGCGGTTAAGTCAAATATTGTATGGGAAAAGTTTCTGCCGCCAGAGTATCCATCTCTGATCCCTCCATCGCTAGCTTCCTCATCGAAGATGGAGATCTATTTCTATTTATGCAACAATCCTGTTCTAATCGAAGATGGCAAAAAGGTATATCTATAATCTTTGTGAAGTTTTAAGTCTCACTGATATTGGGCATCTCTCTCCCTCTCTCACTCATGATTTGGCCTTTTCATGAAAATCAAAAGAGCTTCTGGTTAGAGAAAAAGAGTGGGAAGCGATGTTTCATGTTATCTGCCGAGAGCCTCTATATCCAATGGGGAGATTATAGGGAATTTTGGGCTTGGATTCCAAGTCCTGATTCTAGGTGTGTTCTTACTCCATCTTTCATTATCTTGATGGTAGGTGTCCACGTTCAGATCGACCTGTTATATGAACATTTTCTTTCGTTTGAAATTGATGGTCAAAACAAAAGTAGAACCATGTCCAAATATTATCAAACCGAAATCGAAATTACTAACTGGACTTTTTTTTGAACACTTTCTTACGAAATTGAACTTACCAACTGAACTATCTGTCGAGTTATTATAATAAACATGAATTTTCTGGTTTGATGTAAAAATATGACTTTCCAGTTTGCGCAAGAAAAAAAATATTTTAGTGAAAATTTATATTCTGTGTTTTTAATTTTTTCTAAGAAAATTTAATTTTGCAATTTAATTGAAATGTGATTTTAATTTGACTGAAAATTTAATTTTGCGATTTGAATAATATATTGCTCATCTAAGTCTAAGTCATAAAAACAATAAACTTTCGCATCTATCACTTATCAATTATTCTTCATTTGTATAAGTTCAATTCAAAGAATACAAGATCACACTAACAACTATATCAATCTAACAATTCATCTTTAACCTTTGAAGAGCCTATAACAAAGTGATTACTCAGATATGATCAAAGAAACACAAATCATATTATGAATAAACTGCATTATAAAATAAAGAAGTTTGAAATCTTCTCTATGTTGAGTTCTGATATGTCGGTAAGAAATCCCTCTCCAAGTCTGAATAATAATTACAAAACTTTTAAGGACCTAAATGATATCTAAACCACAAAAGGACTTAATTTCAAATTATATAAATTTTGGGAAAATCTTTAATTCTTAAAACTTGATATAACTCGTCGTTTGATCGCTATGGATGTTGACCGCCACCAGGCCAAAATATGGATTCCGACTTGTGTTTTCAGCTGTAATTTTGTTATGCTCCAAAGTGCTCTAGAATATTTACTCTTGTCCAAAACGTAAATATTTATAGAATATAAAACCGGAGCCATCATATATCATCTCCTGTCCTTAAACAAAACAGAAGACAAAACTTGTGATAGAAGTTGAAAAACAAGGATTTCTAAAAAACAATGTATACATAGACAAGTGTTAAATGAACATTTTTAGCCGACAAAAAAAAAACCCTGCCCATTATGTTTTGGGTGCAGAAAGTCCACGATCCATTTGGCATCCCTATGTGTTATTACAAGTTTTCCTTGCTTTATATGCAGATTTGAAAGAGTTGCGATGATCCGCGAGGTATTACGGTTTGAGATTTGGGGCACGATTAATGCTCGTGACCTATCCCTAATAACTCGTTACTCTTCTTACATTGTGTATAAATGGGATCACAGATGGGGCTTTAGGGATCTACTCATACATGCTGTAGTTGGAGTGGTCGGAAAGAAAGCTTCTAAGAGATTATTTTGCTTTGATCCGGGAGCGGATGGGCAGTTTATAAAGAAAGGTAGGCGGAAATGGTACTTTGCGGAACCCGAGAAGAGGGAAGATGGCTGGATGGAGATAGAGCTTGGGAGCTTCTTCAACAAAGGAGGATTAATGAATAATGATGAAATTGAGATTAATGTTTTATCGAGCGAGAATAAGCATTGGAAGAGTGGCTTGATCATTCAAGGAATTGAAATCCGTCCTGCGACAACCTGAAGGCCGAGAACAAAATACCATATCATGTTTGGTAATATTGCTATTTGATTAAAGGAAAATATTGCTCAATTGTGTCTGTTATAACTTGTTGTGATTGGCTGAGTAATAACAGTTTAGGTGGTGGGAACGAAAACTTTGTTGAATTATAAACTTCTACTTTGATCATAATAGTGAAGGATGTGGGTAAACCAGTTTCCATCTGTGAAAGAGCGGTTTGATTTTTCGGATTATGTTTTGGTTTGAGTCTAAATGTCTAAAATTTGCGGATTGTGTAATGTTTCTTAATTTCATTTTCTCTCTCTTAGTGTTGAATCCTTGTTAGTAAACAGGTTTTCTGCAATGGAAGACCTGTCCGATGATTACAGTTATGCTTTGAAATGTGTCAAATATCTAAGTTACAAAAGTTGTTGTCTATCTTGGGTAATAATCTTGTAGCATGAACTAGTAATCTTAGTTAATTGCAAATTGTGGAACGTTGTGGTTCAATTAAGAGGGACACAGTTCTAATAAAATCTATTAGATAGACGAGTAAATTATGTTTGGATTTTAATATCATGATCATCTTTGTATGACTTGAGTTTTATCTTCTTCTTTTTTTAACAACGAGTTTTATCATATGGTTTGTTGACTTATATAATATTTCCTAATTCAAGGAAAGAGAAAAAAACATGCAGATCGATGCAAAGGGGGTATTTAGTAAATATATGTGGATGAATTTTTTTGGCGTCTACCCATTTAAACTATATCAAGTAGAAAAAAGAAAATTTATTCTTCGAGAAATATCTCCATCTATCTGGATCTGATCTATATGGAAAAATATATAGTCTCTATTATTAATCATTTAAACTTTGTTTTACTCTTTCTTTTTTTCTGTTTTTATGTCTCACTCTCTCACTGTGTTTGCTTGTGTTTCACTTACACAAGCGTACTCACTCTTTTTACTCTCTCATGTGTGTGTTCTTGTAGAGAGAGAAGAGAGAATACTTTAGTTGTCCACATTGTTCTTTGCTCCAACTCTTTTATTATTAGAACTAGTTGCATACCCCGCGCAAACGCGAAGCCGAAATTATTGATATTTGCCTGTGTTTTTTTTCGGTTGTTGGTTTAGTGGGTGTTTCTAATAATACCAAATAATGATGAAATGGAAAGAATGTAACAAGAGTGTAAAGTGAAAATATTGTATATATAATGTGTTAAATGTAATTTATATGCGAAGTAAGATTTATAGAAATAAGTAAACTATAATATAGTTTATAGTGTGTAAAAATAGGTGTTTACCTTTTTTTTTATGCTGTAAGTTTTTATATCAAAGGTCAAAACTTGATATAATTATTGATTTCTAGTATTTATATTTTGTACTAAACGATTTATCAATTTAAAAATAACTTTAATTTAAGCTAATATTTGTTCGTTTTTATCTATTTTTAATTGTTTTTGGGTTTGAGTTCGTTAAACTTTATGATTTTCCCACTATTTTGGGCTTTAAACAATAAGCGCAGAGGAAAAAAACATTAAAAATGAAAAACCCATATGATAATAACTCAAACGAAAAAACTAAAATAGATGCCTTAAACCACTTGAATAGATGCCTTAAACTACTTGACTAAAGTGTATTCATTGTTCATAATCATTGTAGAAAACCTATAGGCTTTTAAAAATTAAACGTATGAGATCCATAAATGCTGACGTAGATACCTTGAGAAGCTTTGAAAGTATATTATCTTATACAATAAAATAGACTTTTATCCCTTCTCATGCATCCACATCAGCATTTGTGAGGGGGGGTAAAAAAAAGCCATGTGAGCAATCATCTAATCAAATTAGACCGACCAAATTGTTCCTCTTCCGTGTCGGTTTCATTTGGTTTTATTTTCTCGGTTTTGTGGTTGATTTTGGTTTTCTTAGTCTCTTCTCTTCCATTGCGAGGAGCGTCCTCGGCCATACCGCCGCAAGAACAAAATCTGGACAAACGTAACCGCTTCCTTTCCTATTAATGTCTTCTTTACTCTCACCTTTTGATCCTTAGCACAGTTTGACCCATTATCTTCATCTCTTCCACTCCATTAATCCGTTCTTAACTCCGACTTCTTGCGTAATTAATCCACTCATTCAGTCGACTTCTTCGCATCTCTCATCACTACTCCTATTTAAACCAATTCGTCCAATCATTCATACAATCTCGAGGAGAAGAAGATAAAGTCATGACCATGAAATTTGTTAGATCCACCAGAAAATTTTGAACTTCTACGTTCCCAAAAGCAAAGAGATTTATCAGGTTTGTGTCTATTCTATTCATTTTCATTGTTTATTCTGCCCAAAATAATTTCATCTGATTCCTTATGCGTGATTCATTGATGTTAGCTTGATTCTTAAAAAAAAAACTGCAAGATCATGTCACTGTTTTCCATCCACAGAATCTCCTTTCTATTTAAGCAGGGAGTCAGACATGGAAATAAGATCCGAAGGATTGTTAGTTTAGAAGCGTAACCTGTGTTCTGATCCTGTCGGAGCTCCACCGCGACCACCGAGGACCATAGTCACATTCAAGTATGGTTCCGTCTACCATGAGATCAATATCAGTCCTCAAGCTTCATTTGGTTAGTTAGTTTACATACATATATATATATATATACCTTTCTCACGATTCAGTAAGAATGTTGTTTATGTGTATGTGAATTTGAACATTTTTTCTTGATTGGATTAAGGCAGGGAAATAATGTTAAAGAATTGAAATATATATTGCTTTGTTTTCTGTTGTATGAACTTTGAAACTTACGAATGCTCACTTCAGTTAGTGACAGAGATTGTCAAGAAAACTTATAAGTAGTACAAGAAGATAAAATTTTACAGTCTAAACTGTTTGTCTGTTTTCAGCTGCAGCAGGGTCATTGACAATCACTTCGTCGCACGATCTCAGAATGTACTGGCAAAAGGTTTCGGCTTAAAAATCTGTATGGTTATCGTTCATCAACAAATTTTGACTCTTATAGTTTGTATCTCTGCACTATCACCATCTAAACTGTTTTAGATAGCGGTTAACCAGATAATGAAAATTTTCAGTTGATTAGCAAAAGGAAACTGAAGCATGACTCATGTTTAAAGCTATTATTTTTTATACAGCTGGTATAAGCATCATCCCAAATCTATCCAGCAACCAGCATCGGGATCCTGTATTTTTTTTTGGTTTGTCAGTGACAAATCCATTTTTTGAAGCCGATGTGTCAGTGACTCTCACCGACTCACCGTTTGTAACGATTTGGTGTCTGTGTGTGTAGGACTTGGAAGTTCTCAACCTTCCACCTGATATCCAAGAGATCCCACAACTCTCGAGAATGAGGGTACTGCAAGAACCATTCAGTGGCTCTAAAATCATACATGGGGAAACTATCCGACCATAAGTTTGAGGCATGTAACTGATGCGTCCTCCAGTATATGCACATTCTTAGTGTTCATTTTCTTCTTCCTATTTTGATAGAAGGGAATTGGCGGCTTTTCCTTTATTAGAGCTGGTGACAGAAAAACCTTCTAGCTAAGGTTGTGACAGGTGCTCAGATGGGAGTTATCAGTCTCATAATGAGAGGTGAGCATATCTTTCCCATGACTGGAATCGCCAAACCCTCTTGTAGAGTCCTATTCTTTGAGGGAAAATATATATGGGCCCATGGTCACCGGTTGGCTTCTCTAAATGCAATTGGTAATTGGTCAGTTCACTTACAGAATGTATGGCTACAATTTCATCACTGTATGTGCTGCTATTTTGCATAAAAAAGCTAATACAACAAGTGAATGTTTCTTCTTTGCAGGTGTTTACATTAAAAGAAAAAGATTTTTCTGGGGAGATCGGGTTGAGATGGATCTCCATAATCCGCAATGCTCACCATCACCAAATAAGAATTTCCAGAGATCGGCTTCCTGATGGAATACTACATATAAGGATAGGACAAAGCTAAAAATGACGATTGGAAAGGGTAATGAATGTGATTAGGTCAATATGATTAGATGAGGTCAGCATGGGAAACAAGAGTCGCTACAAATTAGCGCCAAATTAAATCAGAAAGCAAGTATTAGGATAAGATCTAATAAATAATAAGATTACTAGAGTTCTTGAGAAAATATGTAAATTGTATTTGGGAAATAGTCAGAAATAACACTTTCAAGATACCACTTTTCAACTTTACACTAACCAACTTTACCATTAAAATTTTAATAGTCAAAATACTATTAAAATTTAGGGTTTAGGGTTTAGGATTGATAGTTTAGGGTTTAGGATTGGTAGTTTAGGGTTTAGTGTTGATTTTTAGGGTTTAGGGTTTACTTTTTAGGGTTTAGAGTTTAGTATTTAAGGTTTAGAATTGATTTTAGGGTTTAGGGTTGATTTTTAGGGTTTAGAGTTTACTTTTTAGGGTCTAGATTTTAGAATTGATGTTTTAGGGTTTAGGGTTAATATTTTATTTAATATTTATTTTATGTATATATATAAAGAACAAGGATATAAGAGTTTTTTATCCTTTAATAAAATGTGTATTTTTGAAAATTTTCCTGGGAAATTGTGACTAATACCACTTTCCTCATACCATATTTCATTTATGCCTTAACCAACTTTACCATTTTAATTTTAATAGGTAAAATACCATTCTATCCCTAATTAATTATACGGTGAAGAAAGCCACCACCATCTCCATCTCCTCATCTCCGTGGCTCTCAAGAAGAAAGCCACCACCATCATCTTCATCTCCTCATGGAGGGTGTGATAAAGTCAATCCAAGGTCTATCCGCCAGTCCCGGCGACTTATCTTCACTCCACCGTCTTCTGAAAGGAGCAGAGGAGAGGCTCCGAAGCGAATCGGATCTCCGAATCTGTACTCTTAACCAGCTCGATGCTTCCAAGCATTCTCTCGGTTACCTCTATCTCCTGTGAGTTTTACTCTTACTCTGATTTGTTTGGGTATATATATATATATATATTACTCTTTGAGCTGATTTGTATTTTTGTTTCGTTGTTTCAGCGATGTTCTCACGTGTGGTCCAGTGTCGAAGGAGCAAGTTCTGTTAATTGCTCGGTTCTCAGCGATTTTGGTTTGTTGTGATTTTTAATTAATGTTTGTAGCAGTATAACAGTTAGTTAGATGTTTGTTAGTTAATTATTGTTTGGTATCTAACAGTTGATTTGTTTGTTTTTTGTTGCGTTTTAGTCAATGCGGCAACTAACAAGGCGGCTTCGAGTAGCACTTCCTTGAACACAAAGAGGCTTGATGATGACACTGAGAACTTAGCTCGTGAGTATATATCTTTATCCCTCTCTCTATTGACAAAAATAAATGGTTGAAGTATGATAGTATCTTCCGTTGTAATTCTAAATCACAGTGATTTTTAAGTGTGTGATTATTAGTTTCTCATTCCAATAAGAATACGGGCATTACTTAGAGTCTTGTCTTCTTTTGTCTTTTATCTTGTCTCCTTTGGTCTTTTATCTTGTCTCCTGTCTGCGTTTATAGTGAGAGCAAGTCGTCTTTGTTATTAAATGAATGTCAAGAGCCCAGGAGCTTTATATACTGTTTTCCATTAATCACTGTGTTTCCCTTTTTTGTGTTATATTCATTATACTTTAGTATATATTGGATTGATGGCTCTTTTAAGTATATTTGGTTTCAACTCAAGAACCGTTACTTTCTTCAACACTCAATGCAACTAGTTAGGTAGTAGTCTTGCTCGGCTGTTGATTGGTTTACTTAGGAAGGTAGTAGTCCTGCACCTATTGTGTTGGATATTGGTGCAAATTTGTTCCCATGAGGAAGCCCAAGAAGATACCTGGTGTGTGTTCCTTTTACTCCTCTCGTTGCTATTTTGATATTTAGTTATTTCCAAAGATTCTCTTGCTATGTTGGATAACATGGGAAGTTGTTTATTTATAAACCTTTATAAATGTTTATAGACTTCTAACTAGAACCTGCGATCAGCATTTTTTTCTACTGAATCTGAGTTAAGATAGTTTCTTTGTCCCCTTCAGTATGTCCAGTAACATTCAGTTCCCATGTTACTGAATCATTATATAGACTGGTTGATTTTGAAGTTTGAACTATTTTCCCAGTGTATTTTATTGCATAGTTTTCTCATTTTGTAACTTTTGTGTCATCATGCTATCCATTGACCAAAATATTATGATCATTCTGTAACTTGATGAGACTGTGATATTGACGTATTTGGAAAACACAGGTGGCTGAACAAAAACTAAGAGAAGAACAACAACGACAGAGACGTAATCAGGTAAAATTTATCACATGGAGTAGTAGAAAACCAAAGGAACTAACGGTTTTGTGGTGTTGTAAGAGCAGAATACAAACATGGGACAATCAAGATCCAGGAATGGGAGGGCAAGGAATACCTTCTCAGTTCTCGATGCCTTTAAACCCTGATATGATGAGCATGTTCATGAACATGACGGGAAACAGAGGAGGAGATGGTAACATAAATGGTACAAATGAGCATGAGACTCGTGTAGGCGGAAACATCAACATAGATCTTGGCGCCGCGGAGCAAATGCCTGAAGAGTTTTCAGGTGCATTGTGATCAATGATGCAGATGTTTGGAGGATCTCAGGAAGGTAACAATAACAATCCTCAAGGTACTAATGGAAGGCCATCTGGAAATTAATCTCAAGAGTAATGTGTGTTCTATGGTTTGTGCTCCAAAGACTTTGTTAGGTTTTGAATTTTAACAGCAGACTGATGTAATGAAAGTGATGTTTTCTAAAACTTCGATAGACATACAATAATAGTATGTGGTAAGCATACATGATGAACATGAAAAAGTGAAATTCATATCTTTTTTTTTCTTTTGGTAACTCAAAATATAAAGTGAAATTCATATCTAACCTCATAATTTTCAGAAACAAAAGGCAAATTGTTATAGTACTATACAATTTGAAAAAAAAAAGAAAAAAAGCCAAACCCACCGTACTGATCCAAAAGCGCATCGTGAATATCTAAATTTGATACTTGGACGATGTTCTTACAATATACAATACAGTTGTCAAAGAAGCACACAGTCATAGACCTTCTTGTATCCTAATTACCAAGTAAACCCTTGCATGGTAACTTAAGTTATAAGTTCTTGTACTGGTATGTTATAAGATACCATGCTCGAATGGGTTATGATTGTACATGTAGCAATATACCATGATCGAATGGGTTATAAGTTCTTGTACATGGTTTTATAAACCCTTATAAATAGTTTTATAAACCCTTATAAATAGTTTTATAAACCCTTATAAATAGTGTTTATAAAGACATACAATAATTTATAAAGGTTTGTAATTTGATTATAAGAATTTTAAACATATTTATAAGGGTTTAAAAACTAATTTATTAAGGTTTATTTGTTAATTTATGAAATACTACTTATTAAACTAATATATAGAACATTCTGATTAACCACATATTTTATTTATAATGGTCTATAAGTTTNTTATAAATAGTGTTTATAAAGACATACAATAATTTATAAAGGTTTGTAATTTGATTATAAGAATTTTAAACATATTTATAAGGGTTTAAAAACTAATTTATTAAGGTTTATTTGTTAATTTATGAAATACTACTTATTAAACTAATATATAGAACATTCTGATTAACCACATATTTTATTTATAATGGTCTATAAGTTTCATTTATAACTGTTTATAAAACCTTATAAATTAGTTTATAAATATTTATAGTTAAGTTATAGACTCCGGTATATGTTTTATAAAGTATTATAAATCAATTTATCAACCCTTATAAATCAATTTATACATTCTTGTAAATCAAAATATAATCTTATAAAATAGTTTATAAAATTTTATAAATCAGTTCATGAACTCTTATAAGCCTTTATAAATGATATATACGCTTTTATATATAATATATTAACTCTTGCAAAATGTTTTATAAACCCTTATAATTTATTTATAAATCCTTATTAATTATTTTAAATTCTTAATATTAAACATACATCCATGATGCTTTTAATTTTTTTTTTTAAAATAACTGAATGGTTTTGTACGACCTTATATTTTTGTATAAACTCTTACAACTCTTAAAATGATTATATAAACTCTTACAAAATGATTTATAAACTCTTATGAATTGATTTATAAACCCTTATATGTTTTTTTGTAAACTCTTATAAATTAATTTATAAACCCTTAATAGTTAATATATAAACCTTTATAAATTACTTTAACCTTTATGAGTTAATTTATAAACCCTTATAAATGACTTTATAAATCCTTATAGATGATTTTATAATTGTTTATAAATCACTTATAAAGCCTTAAATCCAAGCTTAGCAATAGCAAACAATGTGACTCAAGACCTTAGAGTTCAATCCTACATTGCTACAAATGCTCCTCTTTGGCTTCGTCCTCTGCTGTATCAGGAATATAGTGGATAATGCCTCGAGCTACATCCGTATAAAGCTGGTGACGATGGAATTTGGTCTACAATAATCAATCTCTTGATTAGACCTTTCTGTGTATAACAGGGGATCCTCTAACTCTTGTGAGTATTCTGTAGATTAGAAATCGAAAGAAGAGCAATGATTTATTGAGTTACCTGCCATCAGAAGAACGCAGGACAACAGACACAGAGACAGCATTGCAGAGAACAACTCGGTCAGCACCTGTATGTAAATACCAGAGAGCAGAGGCTATTGTTGGGGTCAAAATCGGTACGACGGAATTAATAGCCAAAACTCCCCGCGAAAGTACCAAAAGAACAGTTTTATAAGACCTAAGGAATGGTTTTATAAAACTGTTCGTCATTTATAAACTCGCAAAACTGTTTTGTAAAACTCGAGAAATTGTTTTATAAAACTCGAGAAATCATTTTATAAAACTCGAGAATCGTTTTATAAAGCTCGAGAATCACTTTATAAAACTCGAGAATCGTTTTATAAAACTCGAGAAATCGTTTTATAAAACTCGCGAATCATTTTATAAAACTCGAGAAATCGTTTTATAAAAATCGAGAAATCGTTTTATAAAACTCGAGAAATCGTTTTATAAAACTCGAGAAATCGTCTTATAAAACTCGAGTGTTTGAGGTGAAAATGGTTCGAACAATGTAAAGAGAGATGAGGGCGAACAAAGACGTTTTATTAGATCTGAACAAGGTGTTACAAAGAGAAGAGTACAGAGGCGGACTAGCCGGAAATACAAGATGGTGAGTAAACGGGAAGGTGACTAGACGGGAAGGTGAGTAAACAAGGAGGTGACTAAACGGGATGGTGAGTAAACCCTAGATCTAACCACCTAGTTGCTAAAAAACCCTAGATCTAGCCGCCAAGTGAGTGTGTCGAATTCCGGATCCCCTTTTCCCTTTTCTGCCTCTCTCCTTTTATAGACCCTGTCCTTGTGTTCGCCCTAGTTTACATGAGCCTTGTTGGGCTTGAATCTTATTAGGCCCGTTTAGTAGCCCGGGTAACTCGTACTTCAGCCGACTCTCCTTGTCGCGCTACTAAACGCGTCTCATGCCGAGTCGTTTTGATATTCCCTGATGGGCCGAGTATATTATCGCGTTGGGCTAGATTTCTCCATTTGATGGGCCTTGTGAAGGGGTATAACCCATCTCCTACAATAAGTCCCCCCCCCAGTTCGCTTATGAGTTCGAAGGACTCTAAGTGAATTTGTGGGTCAGGTTTGATCGAATGGGAATCTAGCGTGGATACACGTTTAGGCGACGCCTCTGACGTGTCTAGTCTCGCGACTAGAACGTTGGTCACGAACATATCTAGGCGACACCTCGAGCATGTCTAGTCTCGCGGCTAGAACGTCGATCATGAGCACGTTTAGGCGACACCTTGGACGAGTTTAGTCGCGCGACTAGAACGTCGGTCACGAACACATCTAGGCGACACCTTGAGCATGTCTAGTCTCACGGCTAGAACGTTGATCATGAGCATGTTTAGGCGACACCTTGGACGAGTCTAGTCGCGCGACTAGAACGTCGTCTATTGTCGCCTAAATGCGTCAGTTTGGTCCCGTCCAGTAGCACGACTGAATTGATGTCTGTGAAAGCGGGTTTAGGCGACACCTCGGACAAGTTTAGTCGCGCGACTAGGACGTCGGTCACGAGCACATCTAGGCGACACCTCGGACGACTTTAGTCGCGCGACTAGGACGTCGGTCACGAGCACATCTAGGCGACACCTCGGACGAGTTTAGTCGCGCGACTAGGACGTCGGTCACGAGCACATCTAGGCGACACCTTGAGCATGTCTAGTCTCACGGCTAGAACGTTGATCATGAGCGTGTTTAGGCGATACCTTGGACGAGTCTAGTCGCGCGACTAGAACTTCCTCTATTGTCGCGTAAATGCGTCATCTTGAGCGTACTTAGTAGCATGACTGAGTTGATGCCTGTGAGAATGTAGTTAGGCGACGCGCATCTAGTCTCGCGACTGATGTGTCTTCTATTGACTCGTAAAGGCATCATATCTTAATTCGTCTAGCAGATTAACTAAGTCATTATTCGTGGAATAACACTTAGCTTGAGTAGATCATCCGAGTTGAGATGCACGTTTAGCTTCTAACCGTCTTCTGGTTCAATCTCGGTCGCTGCTCGGTTTAGCTCCGTTTAATCTCGGTTGGAGTAAACCGGTTTTAAGGGTTTAACCAAACTGAATTAGGTTAAGGGTTAATAGATCTCGGATAATCTTCTGGGTTTCTGTGGTTAATGGGCTTATTTAGGCCCGTTTAAATGCATTAATTGCACCTGGAGATTCGTGCCTTAGGACTTTGCTATAAATAGGTAGATTCTCTCCTTCTTTCATTATTCTTCTCTGCAAACTCAGGTACCTTCTTCTCTCCCTTCTCTCTACTTTTAGTTTTCTCTCTCTAAGTATTCTGCTTCGGTTATGGCCTCGTCGGGGCGATTATCTCGTGAGGAAAAAGGCAAAGGGGTTGCCTGTGCCGAAGATGTTTCAGCGAATGGAAGTCCGATTGAGGACTTCAACTTAATTCATCGCGACGCTTTACTTGGGGAGAGGCTCGAGCCGCATAAAGACTCAGCCGTCGAATTGGAGAATGAGGAGGGCGATTCGAGTCGCTCGGGTAGCGAATCTGAGCGAGAGGAGGACGATTTAGCCGGCGAAAAAGAGAGTGAGGAGGGAGATTCTAGTCACTCGGGTAACGAGTCCGATCGGGAGGATGCCGAGAGTTCTGGCTCCGATGAGGATGGTGAGGACACGGCATCTCCGGATCAGAGCCCTCGAACTTTATGGCTAAGACATCGGATCGTTAGATTCGATTTGATCGAATGCAAGCCGACCATTCTCCGTCTTGATGGCACCTTCGAGGAGCTAAACGCTCTTACTCCGGAATCGGCGCGGGATCCTTGGGCAGAAGGCCAACGTTGGGAGAATGTCTTCGGAACTCGATCTAATCACTCAACCGTAAGAAGTATTTTGCAATCATCCAGAGGAGCCGGCGTGACTTACGCGATTCCTACCCAGAAGTAGAGGCCTTGGTCCCCTCCAGTCGGCTTCCAATGTCTGTATGAATCGTACTTCGAGGATGACTCGAAGCTCTGGTTTCCAATCCCGCGTTTGATCTCGGCGTATGCGAGGAGGCGGGGAGTAGCGATCAGCCAGTTGAAGATAGGTTCGATTCGGAACGCTGTTATGCTGATGGTGATGGCTGCAGAGATAGATGTCCCCATGAGTGTGAGAGTCTTCGAAGAATTAACTTCTACGAAGGCGGAACGAGGAGGTTTGTTCTCCGTGAAGATGCGTCCAAGTTATAACGTATTAACCGGCCAGCCCCGTAAGACAAAGAACTGGCAGCGTTCGTATTTCTACGTCAAAGCCGATAAATACGCGTTTGCGGAGGCGATTGAAGACGACTTCCCGGTGTTATGGAACAAAGAAATCGGTAGAAAACGAACACCGTGTTGTTTGCTATAATCGTTGGTTATCTAACCTTGCCTTTTGTTTCTGCAGGTCGTCATCCGAATACGATCGCGTACCCGGAAAATTTCTTCGAGATCGCACAAGCCATTGCAACCCAAAGCCATCTGAATTGGCCGGATCTGAGTCGTGAGTGGATTCGTCGACAACAAGCTCGCATAGAAAGAGGTAAAGATTTTTTTTATATATCCAACTTTAGGTTCTGGCTAACTGACTAACGGTTATCTTTCTCTTTCTGCTTTCGCAGTCGATTGGGAATCAAGACAGCCGTTGATAATCTCGGCACGCAAGTCTCGATTGTCTTTGTTTACTAGGAAACAACAGAAATTACTCAAGCAAGCGAGGGAGATGTCGGGAAGACCAGATTTGAGTGCTCTGCTTAAGGGGAAACTCCAGATGCTGAAGAAGACAACTTCTAGGGTCGCAACGGCTGGGGGTAACGATGCTGAAGATTCTCAGCCGCTCGATCCGAACCCGACTGATCAGTCTACCGATGTTGATCCGCCGGCTCCGGAAGCGAAGAAGAAGAAAAAGCGGAAGAGCCCAGCAACGAAGAAAGTACCATCGTCGACAGAGGATACTCCTCTCGAAGGGCATGTAGGCGGTTCGGATATAGGGGAGAAGGAGAATGGAAAGAGATCTCATGAGAATTCCACTGATGACGGTCCTACCGAGAGCAACGTTGAAGAAAAAGGTCCAGGAGAAAGTCCGAGGAAGAAGAAGAAGAAGAAGAAGGCTGTCAACGAAACTAAGGAAACGTCGAACGTCAACGATGAGATTGAGACGTGTACCCGACCGGTAGATCCCTCTCGGACCGATGTTCTTGAGAGAAGGAGTCAATCCGAAGGTTCGCTTGGTAAGAGACCCTCGGTTGAGTTCGTGGACCGTGTGAACTTCTCATACGATGAAAAGACTCCGTTGGTACACAATCCGGACAGGTGCGCGGATCTTACTCGACAGATCCGAGGTGGACCGGTTGAGATGCCTCAAGTTAAAGATCTTTTCTTTAAGGACGAGTATACGGAAGCGGCGCTGGCGAACAGACGGGTATGTTCTTTGATTAAAGCGTTGATGGTTATGGTTTTGTCTCTACCTCCTCCGAACGCTGATCTCTTGACGTTTGTTTGCTTTTAGGCTGATGGGAGCATGAACGTCCTTGTCGAGAAGTACGATAGGACTTTAAAGCAGACGATGGTTCTACTCGGGAATTCTGAGCAGCTTGCCCGCACGAGACTCAGCGTCATCGAACAGATCAAGGCCGACAACAAGAAGGAGAAGGAGATCCTTCGTGAGAAGTTTACCGGGTTTGAGAAGATATTGAAGGCTGACCGTGCCGCGAAGAAGCTGCTCACGCGGGAGAAAGCGAGTCTTGAGAAGGCCAATGCCGCACTGGAGCAAGAGAAGGCGGAGCTTCAGGCGGAAAGGGATGCCTTGACACAAAAGCTGATCAACGAAAGGAAGCGTCTGAGGGACTCGCGGAGCCAGGAGGTTACGCGCGAAAGGGTGCGTGTCGAGGCGGCTATGATCGAGAAGGCTAACCATTGCCTTGATCGTGTCCGGGTTTACCTTGAACGCCGCAACATCATTGACCGGGAACAAAGTTTGTTCGATCAGGCTTCTGGGACAAGGAAATGTCTCGAGATGATCCAGGAGGAAAAGGTCGGGATTACGCAGGAGCTGATTGACGTCTTCGGTGGTCAAGAGAAGGAGCATGAAGCCAATGTTGCCAAACTGAATGTACCCCCTTTATCCGATGCTGATCTCACTCTGTCGCCGCTAGTTCTTCCTTCCCGGTTTGTGAATGAAGAGTTTGCGGTTATGCTCGATCCGTATGGGTCAAATGACGATTTGGTTAGATCGGAGACAGCCTCGCAGCTTCGGACGTCAGACGAAGTTCTTGGGAACGAATCAACCGGTAGGTCACAGGAGATTCCAACTGACATAGTTCCATCTCAGAAGGAAGGCGGTGATGGGGCGGAAGATCCGTCCGGACGTCAAGGGGAGACAAACTTCGCTGAGAAGCTCGCTTCTCCGACTCTGATCGAGCATGAGAAGTTACCTGAAAAGGTTGATGGGGGTGAGCTGGTGTCTGCAACTGACTTTGTGGAGACTCCCACTATTGTTGAGGATAGCGAAACTGCGAAGGGGTTGGGAACGGAGTTGGTTGCTTCCAATGTTGGCGATCCTTCCCGCTCCAAGGAAAACATTTGATCGCCTCTTGTTGTTGTATTGCTATTTACATCAGGAATTTTTTTGTTATCTTTTTTTTTTTGAGGTCCTGCTGGTCCTTTGTTGTAAGACTTTGACTCGGTTTGCCGCCTTCTGAGCGTGCTTCAATCTAAGATTTTCTATAAAATGTGGTTAAGTGTTTGAGAGTTTATCCCAAGTTAACTATTTGCGCACATACGTTCCTGAAAGAAAGGTTCTGGACCGGCTAGTTGGTGATTTAACGAGTTTAGTCGGCCAAAACTTTCATTCGTTTACTCAGATAGCGGTCCAGATTTCTTTCGCATGTCGATCCTGGTGGGATGCGACTTCGGATCCCTCAATCAAGTGTCTGATCAGGACAAGATTGATTCGTGGGTGCGAGTATCTGTGTCTTCGTCTGCAGACGAGAATGTGGATATCGCCTTGACCGCGTTTGGTCATGACAAAGTTTGGAATTTGGTGTTGTTACGGCT
This sequence comes from Eruca vesicaria subsp. sativa, assembly GCA_932364175.1. Classification (NCBI taxonomy): domain Eukaryota; kingdom Viridiplantae; phylum Streptophyta; class Magnoliopsida; order Brassicales; family Brassicaceae; genus Eruca; species Eruca vesicaria. The sequence continues at coordinate 273,004 of CAKOAT010206265.1, forward strand.
GCGCCTGATTAGGGCTGCCTACGTACCTCGAAAGAGGATCAAGCCATTCGTAGTTCGATTTACCCGAGCAAAAGTGGCTGTTTTAAGGCTCATTTACTCGGGCGAGTAGAAGTGACAACTAGGGTGCATCTACTCGTTTGTTTTTGGTTGTAGTTACAGCTGGACCGGTTAAGGCTACCTACGTACCTCCAAAGAGAATCAAGCCGTTCGTAGTTCGATTTACCCGAGCAAAAGTGGCTGTTTTAAGGCTCATTTACTCGGGCGAGTAGAAGTGACAACTAGGGTGCATTTACTTAAGGCGCAAAAGCGGCAGGGACTCAGAGCCGCACACGGCCAGTCCGAAAACAATAACGGCCACGCTCGGCCAGACCAAACGGTCTACGAGACTAGTCTCAAGGCCGGCAAAGGTCAAGATTCCATCGACATCATTATACTCGATAAACATATAACTAGACCGTAAAGGTCTTGCTGGGAAAAAGGTCAAACGAACCTTAACTCCGAAACGAACTACGAAAGGCTTGATCCCCTCAAAAGGGTACGTAGGCAGCCTTCACAAGGCGCAGCCCTAATCTTAAACGCTTTCCGCTCCCTGGAAAGTGGAAAGATCACTTTCAACGGACCTTTCCGACCATTAATTCCGCCTAACTTAACTAAAACTGGTTAACCACTAGCAAGAACCTTACGCTAAAGGCTCACGATTCTTACGAGCTGGGGGGCTAACTGTTGGGGTCAAAATCGGTACGACGGAATTAACAGCCAAAACTCCCAGCGAAAGTACCAAAAGAACAGTTTTATAAGACCTAAGGAATGGTTTTATAAAACTGTTCGTCATTTATAAACTCGCAAAACCGTTTTGTAAAACTCGAGAAATCGCTTTATAAAACTCGAGAAATCATTTTATAAAACTCGAGAATCGTTTTATAAAGCTCGAGAATCGTTATATAAAGCTCGAGAATCACTTTATAAAACCCTAGAATCGTTTTATAAAACTCGAGAAATCGTTTTATAAAACTCGAGAATCATTTTATAAAACTCGAGAAATCGTTTTATAAAACTCGAGAAATCGTTTTATAAAACTCGAGAAATCGTTTTATAAAACTCGAGAAATCGTCTTATAAAACTCGAGAATCTTTTTATAAAACTCGAGAAATCGTTTTATAAAATTCAAGAAATCGTTTTATAAAACTCGAGAAATCGTTTTATAAAGCCCGAGAATCGTTTTATAAGACTCGAGAATCGTTTTATAAAACTTGAGAATCGTTTTATAAAACTCGAGAAAAAGTTTTATAAAACTCGAAGATTGTTTTATAAAACTCGAAAGATCGTTTTATAAAACTCGAGAAATCGTTTTATAAAACTCGAGAAATCGTTTTATAAAACTCGATAATCGTTTTATACTCAAGAAATCGTTTTATAAAACTCGAAGATCGTTTTATAAAACTCGAAGATCGTTTTATAAAACTCGAAAGATCGTTTTATAAGACTCGAAAGATCGTTTTATAAAACTCGAAGATCGTTTTATAAAACTCGAAGGTCGTTTTATGAAATCCGAAGATCGTTTTATAAAACTCGAGAATCGTTTTACAAAACCGCAAAAAACCGCAAAAACCGAAAAAGCCGTAAAACGCGAACTAGTTCGCCCATCGGCGAACTAAGCCGGGCCCGGCTTAGTTCGCCGATGGGCGAACTAGAGACTTCCCGGACACTCCGCGTCTCGATTTCTCGCATTCCCGATTCGAAACTTGCGTCTTTCGACAAGGTCGCGTTCTAAACCACGGCCGAAATATCTCCTGTTCCATCTTGATCCGACTTACCGTTCAAGTTTTACGATAAAAATCGTAAAACTTCGTTTTCTCGGAAAGAACTCGAGGAAATCGTATAAAACGGCAACGGTTAAACGAAACACCGAACATTGCCTAAACTATAAGATTTATTCGAGATTTCTCGTTTAAATCATAAAAACGCGCTTTTTAATAAAAAACGTCGAGTAAGTCGTAAAAAACGTGTTTTTAATAAAAAGTCGAGTAAAACGTAAAACTTTGCGATTAACTCGAGAAATTTATTAAAAACGACGTCAGATCGGGAAACGATCCCGTAAAAGTCGAAAAATAATTTTTATCGCGAAACGGTCCGGAAGGACCTAAAACGCGATAAAAACCCATCTCACGATTTCGACGGAATCAAACCCGCAGATTTGATAACGTTTTGACGGTTTACTCGCAGAAAGAAAATAAAAGTCAAGTTTAAGCATAAAAGGAAGGTTTGAAGAGAAATAGAAGATTTCCGCAGAAGAAAAGGAAGGATCGAGAAGAATGGAAAATTCCCGATTTAGTCAAATCTGGGCGAAATGGAAAGATCGGATAGCCAAGACAAGGAGTATATAAAGAGGAGGTCTAGGGCAGAAGCACAGGGACGAAATTCAGAGCTCTCACCACCAAAACTAGCATTTAGGAATATTTCCGTTTTTCTGTTAGCGAGCTGCGTCTCAATTAGGGTTTTCTAGTTCTTACGCTTTCGGCTACTCTTTTTGTACCAGTTCAACGCAGATTCGGAATAAGAACCTTCTTGCTTTCAATCTCTCTTATTTTCGTTTTAATTGTAAGTGTTTTAGTCATCTTAATCTTTGTTGTGCGGTTCTCGCAGATAGCCTGTTCCTCTGGAAACTTAGGGTTTTCCCGAAGTTTCCTTATTTACGATTTATTTGACAGTAGGGTGAAATTGACTCCCACAGCTATTCCCATAACAACCGCAAGTCTTTCTGGCCAAGAAAGAACAGGTTTCGTATCATCAAATAAATGCTCGTCAAGACTACCGTTTGGCATGTACTCTGAGACCAAAAGAAGCTCACGCTTTCTCCTCCAGTAACCGAAAAGCGGAACAAGATTCCTGTGTTTCAGACATCTCATGGACACGACCTCAGCCACAAACTGCTTCACACCTTCATCACCATTGTGGGAAACTCTCTTCACTGCTATCTTTCTCCCTTGAGGAAGGTTTCCTCTATAGACTTCACCAAAACCTCCTTTTCCTAGAAACTCATCTTTACTAAACCTTTTTGTTGCTTTGTATAAAGACTTGTAACAGAACCGATGCGCATCAAACTCCTTTTCCCATGTTTCAGAAACTTCTGAAAACTTCTTCCTCCGGTGGAAATAAACTCCTGCAAGAACAGCCAACACCATAATCACCACACAAACAACCAGAGCAATAATCCATGTAGGTTGCTTCTTATGCACACTCAGTAACGTTTTGATCAAAACACACCCAGTAAGCTAAATCAATGTAAGCACTAAAACAAGTAACTGGAATGTGCTTTGAATCATGTAAATTCAAAAGATGGGAGATTCAATATACCTAACTTCTGGGTCAAGGGTTGATCGTGGATAAGCATGGACCTTCTCTTGTTCACACTGTGGTGCCTTCTCCTCCAGTAACTGAACACATCCCTTTGCAGAAACCTGCAACTTCACAATCACAAGCTGAGATAAGAGTCGAGACGCGCAAAGCTTCTCTTGTTCAAACAGTGATGCCTTCTCTGCCGGTAACTGAACCACCTATCACTTTGCAAAAGCCTACAACTTTGTAATCACAAGCTGATAGAGATGATGTCAAATGATAGAGATGGAAAGCGTGGCCAGATACATGCTCTTCAGGAACACCAACCATCTCAATTTGGAGATCACCTCGAGTCCTCTCTCAGCTACCTCTAAACTCTTCTCTGGATGCAAAGACTCTCCGTAGAGAACCTTTCCCTTAACTAACCGAACCATCCATCACCATCTTCACTTACAGGAGAAGTCAGACCAACTATACCAGACGCCACATCTCAACCTCTAGCAAACATCAAGTTCCCAAGAAACCCATTAACATCAAGCTTCCTAGCATCCCATATGTTAAAAACAAGCGGACCAGTTTCCTTATTTGATCTGTCCTGCACAAACTGGTCAAGCTTCTGAAGATTCCGAGCCAACATTTCAATAACAAAACCCATGGAATGCGAAAAGGGGTTGTTTCCTTCCTTTTCTTTAGACTTATCCTTTGTCTTAACGTTCTGTTTACGTGAATGCAAAAGAGTATTCTCATCTCTGTGAACCCTCTTCTTAAAGGGAATAGGAAACAAATGGACAAAGCTACTAACCAACAAAGACCAAGTCATAGCAAACTTAAAGCAATTCGTACACGAAACATCACCATCATCCTCTCTCTCCAAGAACTTGTCTTTCTTCTTCTTCTTCTTCTTCACAACCTCGTTTCTATGGCTAAGCTTCTCGTTCGCTAGATTCGGTGAAAACATGCCAAGGAGTGACTTCATAGAGATTTTGAAAGACAAACCTTTCTTCATCTCGTCACTGGCCAAAGACTGAACACTGTTATCATCGTCCTTCGAGTTAGGACAAACCCGCTTCTTCTTGTTTCTTCTTGAAGGTCTCAACACCAAACGAAAGTCCCTTTCTTTGCTTACCTAACAACTCTCGATGTCCTTCGCAGCCTTTTTGACGCCAAGCTCGATGGGGGTGAAGAGCAGCTTTAACGACTTGGATTGAATTGAATATCGTCCCGATGGGATCGTTCGATGACACCATTGCGTCACCGCAACATCAAAAATCGAATGAAGAAGACGAACTCGTTAACCCTAGAAACAAAAAGGACGCAAACGTCGATTCAGATATCAATCTGAGCATTAAGCGAGAGGATGCGAGAGAGAGTCTGAAGAAGACGAAAAGAAATCTCGGGTTCTCTTGCAATCTCTTTCGTCACCATTGGGCGAGACAGACAAGAGAGAGGACGGATCTCGCAGAGAGAAGAATGAATTGAAGAGAAGATAGAGCAAGTGTAATATTGTCTTTTGATCGTTAATGAATAGTGTATTTATGAAAATGTCTCTTGAGTTGTGGTAAAGTTGAATTGTGGTATCATAAAAATGGTAGTTATGCAATTTTCCCAATTTTCTTTTGTTGATGGTAAACATGAAAAGTGGTATCACCAAAGTGGTATAATTGAAATTCTCCCATTGTATTTCCGTTATAAACATCTTGAAACTTATTTTTCCGTCATAATATCAAATGTTTATAACAAAATAAAAAGGTTCATAGGAATATATCTGACAAAGAAATGAGAACTTATGATGTAACACGAGTTATATTGGAGCAGCTAATTACTGTAAGGCTAAATGATAACTACATGTAACTACAATAAATCTTTATAAATAAAGTTGAATTTTCTTCTCATTATGACATATCATCAAAGTTTTCTATAAATTATTTTACAAACAAAAATTATCAAAAATATAAAGTGTTTAACTACTCCACATTTCACATTTCTCATCATCATATCTTTTAAAGCAAATATATTAACAAATTACTAATAATTCAGAATTTTTAATCTACAATTTATTTTCAATAAATTTCCACCAATCCAAATATATATTTTAGCACACAACAGTATAATATAATCTAAAATACATAAACTGTTATAAAAAAAATTAAAATACATAACTTAAAAAAAAAAAGAAGATAAAAATCAGTTTATGATATCAGATTAACATGAAAGAGTGAGTGTCATGAAATTATTCAACCATTTTTATTATGAAACTCAAATTAAAAAAAAAATATAATGAACTATACATAATATATAACCAAACCTTTCAATTTTTATAAAAATGTTGAATAAAATGTTTACAAGAAATAAATTCCAACTAGAACATGGTGAACTATAGTAAAACCTCTATAAATTAATAATGTTGGGAGTTTAAAATGTTATTAATTTATAGAAAATATAAATTTACTAAAGTTTCCTTATTTAGATTTTTTTTTATTTTAAGAAATAATTATTCTAAGATAACAAAAATATTTGATGTTATTGTATAGACATTTGTCATGATTTTTTTGAAATTTGAAATTTATATTAATTTTATTATATGATTTTGTGTATTAATATATTTAAATATTGTTCTAGATATAATATTACTAAATCTCATTAAAATTATACTAAGTGTTAAGAAAATATAAAGACAATTTCATTGTGAATATAAAACAATATAATGATAAGTTTTTACTTATATAAATATTTCTACATATAAATTATTAATTTATAATTTTATTGAGACCATATATTTATATAGTTTAAAAAAAATTATTATCTTATTATTTTATCAATTTGTGTCAAATTTTGAACCGACCCAAGTTGGAACCGAAAAAAGTTATTAATTTATAGATGTTCTATTGTATCATCATCTAGACACATGACATGTTCAATGATTTATGGGTTATAGACGATTTATTAAAGATTTTAATTAAAAAAATATTTTTTAACTTTATTTTTTAACTTTATTTTTTAGGTCTACATTTATGTAATTTTGTTCAAATTGTTTTACGATCTATTGCAAATATTTTACATAGTATGACTAAGAGCTGTCTAACATCTCTGGCTTGGAAATAGGGATTGATTCTAAGTAAAAGACCATAAATGTACCACGTCCTAATCCGAACCGTCTTACATAACAAATGTACAAAACTCAATATAACATTTTATAAGAAACTATACCACAAACATATACTACCAATACGTACACGAGCCAACAACCACATCTTCCGCTCAAATATAAACAATCCACACCAACCACTAACACCATAGCTTCTAACAAACATCTTAGGCAGTCACATAGTACGCTAAACCACCTAAAGCATCACCCCAAACACCACCTCAAACCCCAGCCATGACATAATGAGCAACCAATCACAACGTCTAACATATTTCACAACATCATAGAATGAAACATTAAGATATTTTAACAATTAATGATCAACCAATCTTATGATCTTATCTAAGCATAAAATCATGATCATTTATTTTCTTTTCTTTCTGTGACATACTAATTTCAGCTGCAGCGTGAGAAGAACACAACTTCCAAGTCAAAAGATTTTAGAGGAAAAATCCACAACATTTGTTAGACATGATGCATCTGAAGATATGGTGAATTGCAAGAGGTAGAGAACTGCTTTAAGTTACTGAAAACATAGTGCAGTCTTCAACTTGAGAGAACCATTTTCACATGTCAATAACAATTACCTTACATCAGCATATAATTTGAAAATCTTAGAAGCATTTGAAAGTTCCAAAGCTTACAACACGTAATAATGAAGACACTAAATTATTTTGGCCATAATCTATTGAATAGCTTGCATCACATACTTTCTACCCACTATAAATTGTCCACTGCAAACTAATTAGTAACAGACTCAGAACAACTAAAACATAATTATGAAAACAACCCGTTTACATGTCGTAGTTTACAACCACTAATTTCCTAAACTTTAATTTTAACTGGATCAAAATTCGAGCTTTACATGCCATTAATCAATCATATGATTTTTTTCAGTTACAACTTTCAAAGATAAAACACAACGGCTTACAAAATTAGAGCGACCACAACTCAAAATCTGCACCACATCAGTTTCTTTTTCCATTTGTCTTTCACAAAATCATTTTATCCCGAGCAAAAGTTTTTAAAAGCGGAACAAATTACACAAACACTACATTAAAATGCTAACCCCGCAAACAACCACCAATAACTTAAATAATTGTTAACTTTAAATTATAAATATAGCATATCCCGTCCGTAGGGCGGGCCAAAATCCTAGTTATATATAAGATTTGATTCCATTCTTACAACAACACATATATACTTATAGTAGATTTTCACTAACTACTACACATGCACTTTAATAAATACAACTTAGCCCTTACTTCTACTAACCACTCTTAACAATTCTAACAACTACACCTTAGGTAGACTTTAATGAACACAACACTCCTTGTTGTTGGTTTTGTCTAAACACATGGTTAGTTTCATCTTGACTTTATTTGTTGTGACCAGTACCGGTCCTGTAAATTTAAAGGCTAGAAGCAAAAATTGAGAAAAGGCCGAAAATAAAATGTGTACAGGATGGGAGTTGAACCCTGCACCTTTTAACAAATGATATTACACTCAAGACCACTAGGCTAAAGTTGCATATGTAACAATATATGGCCGCTAAAATAATTATTACTGTGGCGGCCGGAAGCCAATGCTTCCTTTGCTTGTGCCCAGGGCCGCCACTGGTTGTGACTAAGTCACAACTCAACTCCTCTTTGGTTTGTAACCAATCTCAAGTGGCAATTAATGGCATCTTCTCCCACTTTGACTTTCTTCTTCTACGTGACTCCTTGGTCACTTTTTCTTGTTTGGCAAGTTTCCTTACTTCCACTTTTTCTTCTCTCTTGATTCATTTACTTTTATATGTTCTAATCAAATATTCAATTCCAACAGTTTCTGCATACAGGTCCGGTTCAAAGTTTTTTTGGGCCCATGACAAATTTTTTTTTTACATGTACTATAGTATTTAAAAAATTTAGGGCTTTTTTATGTGTTTTTAATAAAAATTGTGTTCTTTTTTTTTAGTATTTGTATTTTAATTTTCACTCAAAATTGGGCCATTTTTCTTTAAAATTGAACACTTTTTCCTTAAAATTGGGACATTTTTCTTTATCTTTTATACAAAAAAAAATTTGGGCCCATGGCCCATCCCCCTTTGGCTATGGGTCAGAGCCGGGCCTGTCTGCATATAGTATATAATCTGAATAATACTGAAATAATATTTTGTTTGTTTGTTAGCATATCCAATGTCAATCCCTGATTTGTGTAACAAGATGTAATATATTATCATTACACGTTCATAGATACAAAGAAGGAAGACTATTTTGAAAATATCATATTGATATATACGTGCCGGCTACTTCTGAACTATGAACAAGTCAGGGAAGTAATGTCTTTTTAAGTCTTTGACCATATCAATCTTCCAAATGTAGACGATGATGGAGGAAAATCACAGCAGTGGGGAAGTCGGAGGAGAGATTGTTTCAGATTGGTCGCCTTTCGATACCTTGCAAGATTGCATCGCCAACATAGTCTCCTTCACAAGTCCAGAGGATGCGTGCGTCTTCGCCACGGTTTCAAAAACCTTCGAATCTGCGGCTAAGTCAGATATTGTATGGGAGAAGTTTCTGCCCCCGGAGTATCCATCTCTGATTCCTCCATCGCTAGCTTCCTCATCGAAGATGGAGATCTATTTCTCTTTATGCAACCATCCTGTTCTAATCGAAGATGGCAAAAAGGTATATCTATAATCTTTGTGAAGTTCTAAGTCTCTTCTGATATTGGGCATCTCTCTCCCTCTCTCACTCATGATTTGGCCTTTTCATGAAAATCAAAAGAGCTTCTGGTTAGAGAAAAAGAATGGGAAGAGGTGTATCATGTTATCTGCTGAGAGCCTCTATATGGGGAGGTTTTAGTGAATTTTGGGCTTGGATTTCAAGTCCTGATTCTAGGTGTGTTACTCCATCATTCATTATTTTGAATCTTGATGGTGTGTGTCCACGTTCAAATCGACCTGATTTTTGTAACAATTTAAAATTATTAATTAGATAGTAAACAAGCTATGCAAATACATACACCATGATAAAAATAATATACCAAATAAATAAGTTTTGAAGAATTTCTTTGAAAGATCTTTCTTAATAGAGTATTAATTCAATTGTTTTCCTTGCGATTTTTCAATCTTAATCACATTGTACACACTAATTATCTTTGTTGTATTACATTGGCTCCAACTAAAATCTATAAATATTGTTCAATATAGAATCCAATGTATTGGTTCAGCCATAAGAAACAAAGATTGGATAGGCCAATTGTCAATAATTATATGAACAAATTGCATTGAGAGATAAAGAAATTCAAAATTCTTTTCAGTTAAGTTTTGATTGTCTCTCCATAAACAATAAGAAATTTCTCTCCAAATCTGAACCCCCTATATATTAATTGAGAAATATTTAAAAAATTGTAACCTAAATTTTGTAATAATTAAAAAAGAGCCCATGCTTACGTGTCACTCAATTAGGTAGTCAATTACATACAATTGAAAAATAATTAGGTCCACATTCGATTTTTATATGTCGCTAGATATATTTGTTGGTCAAACTATATGATATGATATGATATTTATGATAGAAGCATTTATGATATAATTACTATTTTATTTTCTTTCCTTGAATAAAAGCTACGGAATTACTATAAATGACAAATATATATATATATATATATATATATATATATATATATATATATATATATATGACAATTAATGTTTCTAGTAATAAATATTTGATAACAATTTGTATCTCCTCCATCATTTTTCTTTAATTTTATATTATTAAAATAAATCAAACAATCAAATTAGCTATAAAATTTAACTTTAGATTTGTTTCGTATATGTTATATTTTGAATTTAAAAAACCAAGAATAAGTGACTTAAACTATTAAAATTATTATGTTAAAAATTAATGATCAATAGTTCAACATTTTTATTATAAAAAGATACACATGATTTTAAAACCATATGAGTAAAAAGTATCATTAAATAATAAAATATATATATATATATATAGATTAAACTATATACCATATAAGATTACATACTTATTTTAATTTCAAAAATTTCAATGAATTTTCAAGAACAGTTATAAATTATAAACGTATTAAATTTTTCACATTGAAAATTTTTGTTATCACTGATTTAAATATATTAGTTCTTTTTTTTAATTTTCTATTTTTTAAAGATATTAACACAATCAATAATATAGTTATTTTTGGTACATACCATACAAACCGAATGTATGTGATTTTATAAAAACCGTAAGATTTGAATATAGTTTGATTTATAATCGATTAAACAGAAACATGTAAATATGTATATCTATTTGTTACATGAGTTGAACTATAATTATGATTTGTAAATCACTTGAATCACTTGAAATATAATTAACTAACAATTTAATGCAGCTGAGGCTTATTATTTTCTTCGTCTTTTTTTTTTTAAATCTTTTTTCTTTTTATTTAGTAATAACTAAATTGAAGTAAGAATTATAAATTTGATGGAAAACAATTAGTTGAAATTCTTTACAATTTTTTAATCTTTAAATAAACAGAGTTGTGTTCAATCGAAGACATATTAATTTGATGAACACTAAATATGGAAGAATATAAAAACTTTTCTTTCATGCTTTTGTTTTGTTTTTATTTTTACTTTCAAATTTAGAGATTTGATATTAATTCTAGATTTGATCATTTTATTAGATATAGAAGCCTTTTTTTGTTTTTTATTCTTTTAGTTAAATATATAATATTTTTTTTAGTAAATGACTTTTTGACAATATGACTCTAAATATGATCATATTATTTATTTTTTATAATATATAATATGATTTCAAACTAAATAATGATGTATTTTGGTATAAAATTGAATAAACTGAAAACCAATATATAAACCAAATCAAACTAAAGTAAATATGGATTTAGAATAGTAGTTATATTTTAATAACCAAAATACTGAAACCGATATCCAGATTGAACATCCTTAATCTAGATGAAACCGAACTTTTGTTTCATTTTCCAAAACATAATAAAAATAATAACTTCATCCCGTGCAAGGCGCGGGTCTTATCCTAGTAATGAATTACAAAACTTTTAAAAACCTAAATAATGTCTAAAACATAAAAGGACGTAATTGCAAATAATAGATACTTTGGGTCAATCTTTAATTCTTGAAATTTGATAGACACTCGTCGGATAATGCTTGTATTCATACTCCAAATTCATACTCCAAATTCCATGAACCTATGTGGTATTCCATCTTTTTTACAAGTTTTCCTCGCTTGATATGCAGATTCGAAAGAGTTGCGAGCCTTCGGGATGTATGTTGGTTTGCGATTTGTGGCACTATAGATGCTCGTGACCTATCTCCAATGACTCGTTACTCGTCTTACATTGTGTTTAAATGCGATTACATTTGTGGCTTTAGGGATGTCCCCATACAAGCTGAAGTTGGGGTGGTTGGAAAGAAACCTTCTAAGAGATTATTTTGCTTTGATCCTGGAGAGGATGTGGAGTTTGTAAAGAAAGGGAGGCGGAAATGGTACTTTGAGAAACAAGAGGAGAGGAAAGATGGCTGGATGGAGATAGAGCTTGGGAGCTTCTTCAATAAAGGAGGATTAATGAATAACGATAAAATTGAGATGAATGCTTTTTCAAACGATACGGCCCATTGGAAGCATGGCTTGATCATTGAAGGAATTGAAATTCGTCCTGTGATAACCTGAATACCAAGACCAGTCGGTTGAATATGTTTGGTATTATTACTAGAGAATGGTCCGATGATTCTGGTTATGCTTTGGTATTTGTCTTAAATATCCCAAACGTTGTTGTATACCCTGAGAAACAATCTTTCAGTCTTATGTCATGATCATCTTTATATGCTTGTATGACTTGACTGTGAGATAACAAACTAAGTTCCACATTGGAGAATTAGACAAAGAGAGTCTAATATATAAAGAGATGTCTAACTCTAATAGTACGAGGCCTTTTGGTAAGGAAACCAAAAGTAAATCCATACGGGTTTTCCTATTTGACCCAAAGGGGACACTATCGTACTAATCGGATAATAAAGAGTTGGACATGAGCTTTCACAATTCCAACAATTGGTATCAGAGCGGTTTGACAAGATATCTGCAAGAAGACCAAAATACCCTTCGAGAGATGAATGAGATCCTATGAGTTAGGAATGAGAGATGTGTGGCATAAATCAAGTCAAAAGATCCTGGAAATCAGTTTTAGGACACGAGATGAATGTGATCCTTAGTTTGAGAGGGAAAATGTGAGATAACAACCTAAGTCCCACATTGGAGAATTAGACAAGGAGAGTCTAATATATAAAGAGATGTCCAACTCTAATAGTACGAGGCCTTTTGGTAAGGAAACCAAAATCCATGCGGATTTGCCTATTAGACACAAAGTGGAGAATATTATACTAATCAGATAATAAAGAGTTGGACATGAGCTTTCACAATTCCAACATTGTCATCATATGCACTCTAGAATATTTCCAAAATCCAAAACCAGTATTAATGTATTATATACACATGGAGCTCCAGGAATGAGAAGTAACGTGCAGATTGATGCAAAGAAAAGTAGTTTAGTAAATATGTATGGACGACTTTAAACGAGTCTTTCTATTGAGTATGCAATCTTTTTAGTGTGCAAATATGTATTATATACACATGGAGCTCGAGGAAAGAGAAGTAACTTGCAGATTGATGCAAAGAAGGGTAGTTTAGTAAATATGTATGGACGACTTTAAACAAGTCTTTCTTTTTAGTTTTCCCAACGGCAAGAGACTCAATTTAGACAAATTTTTTAAGTCTCAACTTCTTGATGAAGAAAGAATACAAGACAGAGGCAACTATGGGACAAATACAGGGCGTTGACTCTAAAGGCAAAGGCAAAGATGTTTCCGGTTCGATGGTAGATCCAAAAGATGGCGTTGACTCTAAAGGCAAGGGCAAACAAGTTCCCGGTTCGTCGGCAGGGCCAACACACGGCGTCGACTCTAAAGGCAAAGGCAAAGAAGTATCAAGCTCGTTGGTGGGAGAAAACCAAAGTGGAGGAGAGATCATTACCGGTCCATCACCTTTTGATTACTTACCGGAAGATTGCATTTCAAACATAATCTCTTTTACAAGTCCTAGAGACGCATGTGTCTCTAGTTTGGTTTCCAAAACATTTGAATCTGCGGTCCAGTCAGATAGTGTATGGGAGAAGTTTCTTCCCTTGGATTATACTTCTCTGGCTCCTGCATCGCGGCCTTTCACATCCAAGAGAGAGCTTTACTTCACTCTTTGCAATCATTTTCTAATCGAAGATGGCAAAAAGGTATATCCATATCCATCCGTTTTGCACTTCCTTTATATGTTTTAAGAATCATTAATTATAATGTCCGCTACAGATTGATCAAGCTTGTGTTATGTTTGAGAATTATGGGAACAAGAATATGATTCTATGATCTGATATTATCTAGAGTAGTTTAGACTTATCCAACTATGCAATATTGGCTCATTATTTTGAGTTTTTTTTCTTCTTGAAAATCAAAGAGCTTTTGGCTAGAGAAAGGGAGTGGGAAGAAGTGTGTGATGTTAGCTCCAAGACAACTATGGATCACATGGGGATCAAGTCCTGAGTATTGGCAATGGATTTCAATGCCTGAGTCTAGGTGAACGTTTTTCCTTTGCAAATTAAGTCACACTATACAATTATATTATAGATAATATGTTAACTATAAAACAAAAGCCGTAACCTAGAAGATATGCAATGATTTGATAAAAACACTTTGTTGTGCAGGTTTGAAGAAGTAGCTGAGCTTCGCAACGTATGTGCTTTTGAGATGGGTGGTAGTATGAATACTCAAGTCCTATCTCCGGGAACTCATTACTCAGCTTACTTTGTATACAAGATAAGGAACCGACGTCATGGCTTACGTGACTTGCCCATACAAGTTGGAGTTGGGTTCAAGGGACAAGATATGCCTAAAAAGTTCATATGTTTTGATGTGTCTAACGATAGAGTCAAACAGTGGCCAAGAAAGGAGCTAATGAAATCGGAGAAAAGGGAAGATGGGTGGATAGAGGCAGAGATTGGAGATTTCTTTAATGAAGAAGATTGTGATGAAATTGAAGTGAGTATTGTTGACATTACTTCAGGGAACTGGAAATGCGGTGTGATCATTGAGGGAATTGAGTTCCGGCCAAAGGATTGCCGGTAAACTGATACCAGTTTAGTGTGGTGGAAACCCGGTTTGATGTTTTGTTTGTAATCTCTTTGGAAAAAAAAAATTGTGACATGATTTAAAGTTGGGAAATTGGAGCGTATAACCATAGAAAAAAACATAATTCACATACTAACCATTTACCCTAACAGACCTATAGACACCGTTATATATACATATTAATACTATAATACCCCTTCCTTTAACCGGTGTAATCTGCTAAAAAAAAAAAATATTAATGATAAGACGCACAAAAGTATATCGTGGTTATCCAATTTCACATCTTCCCCTTCTTTTCTTGAGTCGAAAGGTCTCCGGCACCGATTTCTGGATCTCCACAGCATCGCCTCCGCCTGATTTCAAAAGCTTTGCCATCTCCTTTGTACTCCCATTCCAATCGTTTATTTTTCTCTGCTTGTGCCATCCTCCGACATCGTACGACGTTAAAGTAGCAGTGACGTTTAGTAATAGAACTTTCTTCTCCAACTTCACGAAGTCGATTCTTTCCAAATCTTTGGAACTACAATATGTTCTCAGATGTTTATCTTTGAATCTCTTCATATTTTTTTTATTTTCCTTTCTATTTGGGCAATTGTCGAATTAAGGTATTATAATTGGTAAATCTACAACCTCGATACAATTGCATGTTGGATCTGATTTTTGGGTCAAAGTTTGCCAATTGATTTAGGGTTTTGGTTTCCCCGATTCTTAACAGCATCTGTAAGATAATTTATATGCGTGAGATCTCTTATTTCTATTTTATTTGAGATGGAATAGAAAAATTGTTTGTTTAAACTATTCTTTTTGTGATGGAATCGATTAACAAGCTATTCCACCGGCTGACAAAAAAAAATTCGTAAATTATTCAATTGGTTTATGACTGTAAATCGTGTCTTACCCCACTCCACCAATTACTTCACGATTCCCAGTAACTTCTATGCAAACGAACCGTCTCTGAGAACACCACCACTTAATCCCTAGAAACCACCAGTATCTCCGTAGAAACCGTCTTCTTCTCTGCGACATTCATAGCTACTGTCCATCGTCGCCCTCGGCTCAAGTGAAACGTCTCGGAGAACACGGAAACTTCATCCCGCCAATCCGTCTTTCTCTCCCAAATTATTCGTCTTTGTCGTCTTACGCACCTTCCCCATCTCCTCCGGTACTTGAATTGTAAGCTTCCTCTGTCTCTACTCCGCGTCCCCAAAAATGTAAGTTCTCTCTTTCTTCTGTTCACTCTCTTCTTAGTTTCGTATTATTCCTCTGTACAATTGGGTTGGCCACTGCATGTACAGTTCTCTCGTTGTCATAAGTAGATCCATACCTGTTTGGTGTATTCCAATTTAAATGGAATAGAAATTCATAAAATTCCAGACCTTTGGCGATTTTCTATGTTATTTACTGTTTTTACCGACATGAAAAAACTAAAATTCCAGACCTT
>CAKOAT010206265.1:289234-327504 GCA_932364175.1 Eruca vesicaria subsp. sativa
GATTGATAAACTATTCTATTTGAGATAAAGTTGCATGATATGTATTGAATACACTACCGTTCTTCATCATTGTAATGTTTTAGATATAAAAAGTTCGTTTCTATATAAAATACAATGGATTACTATGTTAAAACCAAGTTTTCCTCTTACTTTGTTTTTCAAGTTTAGCAAAGAAGAATTAGGCCTTCAAGTAGAGTGTTTGAGACATATTTATAACCATGTTTACCTCTTATTTTGTTCTTCAGTTTGGCATGGACTCGATTGCGGTGAAATAGTTGACTTTTACCGACATGAAAAGACTAAGGTTTTGCGCGAGAGAAGAGAACCGAAAGAGGTTTTAATCTTGTTGTTGTTTCATGTTTTATTGACATAAGTTTTGTATCAGTACATATATATGTGTTTTATATTAGTGTGTATATGATTTTGTAAAGAGAAACAATATTTTGGACATAAAGATTAGCATTTTAACATAAGAAAGGGGTTAATCGCCAATGTATTAGGGTTTATATTGTCTTAATTTTTGTTTAGTGATTAGCGTCCATACCCTTTTAATTGACAATTTATGGGGTTTATACAAAAGTATGAGATTAAGGTGAGAAAATAAAAAGATTATCATAAGGAAGAGGTTAATCGGCAATGGATTGGGGTTTATATTTTTTAATATTGTTTAGTGATTAGCGTCCATAGCATTTTAAATGTGGTTTATATTTTGATAGCATTTTAACATAAGAAAGGGGTTAATCGCCAATGTATTAGGGTTTATATTTTCTTAATTTTTGTGTAGTGATGAGCGTCCATAACTTTTTAAATGACAATGTACTAGTCACTTTCCTAACCTACCTCCTAATACCGTATGTAGTAATCCTAATTAACAAAAAAAACGGAATGGAACATATGAATACAAAAACGGAATGGAATGGATGATCTAGTTATAATGGAACAGAAATAGGTAAACTGTTTGAAGATTATCATAAGAAGGGGGTTAATCGTTAATGGATTGGGGTTTATATTTTCTTAATTTTTGTTTAGTGATTAGCATCCTTAGCATTTTTAAATGGGGTTTATATTTCCATAGCATTTTAACATAAGAAAAGGGTTAATCTCCAATGTACTAGTGTTTAAATTTTCTTAATTGTTGTTAGTTATTTTCTTAATTGTCTTTTAAATGAAAATTTATGGGGTTTATACAAAAAAAGTAAATGTGGCACTAAAAGAAAGAGATTAAGGTGAGAAAAAGGAAAAGATTAACCTAATTCCTATCCCACCTACTAATAATGTATGTCGTAAGCCTACTTAATAGAATGGAACATATGAATATAAAAACGGAATGGAAGGGATGACCTATGTAGAATAGAACATAAATAGTTAATATTAGTTTATATTAGTCTATATATGATTTTGTAAAAATAAATAATATATTGAAAGTAAATGGAATAGAATTTATTATGTCATCAGATAAAACAGAATACAATGTGATGTTGAATGAGAATGACATTCATATAGAATAGTAATGCATGTAAGTTCCATTCTCAGTTATGTTAATTTTTGTTTTGAAACGTGTATACTTATTAGCCATTCATTTTGCTGCATTTTCTGACATCATATGTGTTAAATACAATTGAATTACACGTTTCATATAGGTATGTGATTGTTAATAGGGAATTCATATGCCGCAAAAAATCACCACGTAGCTTACTATAAAAAGTGTAACTGGCTACCTGTTATGCAAAGGGACATAACCGGATGAATTATGATCAAAAAGCCTGACATTAAATTATGTCAAAGTCATTGCTATCTACCTAATTTCACTACCAAATATGGCTACTACACAAATAAGCCCTTTAAAGTTTGTGCATTATGAGGTTTTGTGTTATTTTGTGATTTTTATTCTCATATGAAATAATTCAATAAAGTGATTTTGTGTGTTTTCATGTAGACTTAAAACATGCCCTTTAATATGTTATACAAATGCAGATGTGTTTGCAAACAAGTTATACGGCTTACACTTTTTAATAGTCCTTGTAATATGCAGTTCCCTCCACGTTAGATAAATTCTTCCTCTTTGTATTTTCTTTTGCGGCAAGCAAAGGGTAGTTTCGTAAATGTGTGGGATGACTTTAGACAAGTCGTTTTTCTATTTTAACGGCATAGCCGACTTTAGACGAGTCATAAGTGTATTACCAAGTCTCTTGGCTCTCTCAAGCATCATCGTACGCAGACACGATTGATACAAACTCAAGGATGGGGCAAACAAGCAGCGTTGAATCTAGAGTTGAAGGCAGAGGAGATATTGTGACCGGGCCATCTCCTTTCGATGACTTGCCAGGGGAATGTATTTCTTACATCATCTCTCTTACACGTCCTCGGGATGCGTGTGTTGTTGCATCAGTTTCGAAAACATTTCGATCCGCGGTCCAGTCGGATAGCGTGTGGGAGAAGTTTCTACCGCTAGGGTATGCATCTAGGATCCCACAGCCGCGAGTTTTCTCATCGAAGAAGGACCTTTATTTCGCTCTTTGCGATCATTATTTAATCAATGATGGCAAAAAGGTACATATACATTTGTGAAATGATTAGTCTTTGACATATGCTTATATTTGACCATATTGGTGTAGATTTAAACTTTGATTTCCGTTTGAGAATTATATGAACAATAACGTGTATTGAATTATTTTTTTTCTTGAAAACCGAAGATCATTTGGTTAGATAAAGCGAGTGGGAAGAAGTGTATCATGGTATCTGCGAAAGAACTAACAATCACTTGGGGAAACAGTCCTCAACATTGGCGATGGATTTCTATACCTGAATCTAGGTAACTCTTTTATTTTCAGTTTTATCTTTATATTCATTATAAATGTAAAGCATTAAAAATGTTTTATGCAGGTTTGAAAAGGTAGCTGAGCTTCTCAGTGTATGGTGGTTTGAGATTCGTGGCAAAGTGAATACTCGTCTCCTATCTCTTGGAACTCGTTACTCGGCTTACATTGTATTCAAGACGGTGAATAAATGTCCTGGCTTGGCGGATTTGCCAGTAGAAGTGGGAGTTGGATTGGTGGGACAAGAGACTCCTAAACAACTCATCTACTTTGATGGCTATATGGATAAAGATGCTCGAAAAGCAAAGGGAGAAATGAGAGATGTAAAGAAACCGAAGAAGAGGGAAGATGGGTGGATGGAAGCAGAGCTTGGAGAATTCTTGAATGAAGAAGGTTGTGAAGAAATCGAGTTGAGTCTTATTGAGATTAGATCTCCTTATTGGAAGTGTGGTTTGATCATTCAAGGAATTGAACTCAGACCTACAAAAAGCCGGTAGATTAATAATACTTGTTTCCTGCGATGAAAGAATCGTTTGATATTTCTCAGGTTGTGCTTTCCTTTAATGTTTACTAGAATCTGATCCCCAAGTTTTTTTTTTCAATTTATAAATGTATATTCTATTATCTTTAAATATATGATTTATGTTTTAGTATTATACATTGTGTAACTCTATAATTTTATTGTCTAAGTTTCCAATTCGATATTATTAATATGTAATGGTTTGTTCTATTCTTAATCTACTTTATTATCAATTGTTATTATATACTAATTTATTTTTCGAGTTCAATGCGCTAAATCCATTATTTAAATAATCAAAGAGAGATCTTCTTAATATATATATATATATATATATATATATATATATATATATATATATATATATTAAATTTCTATAGTTTGCATAAAATACTTTAAAATTATTAAATTATACAACATATAAGATATATATTTAGGATATTTTTTAAGTTGAGTTTTTGAAAGTATATACCTTAGTATATTGCATGATCTTATCAGTAATTCCTTATTCTACTTAAGTAATTTTTAAAAATTGTAAGTTTTTTGTACTGATAGTTGTAAAGAGAAATATTAACTTACAGTATATTTCGAGTCCCAAATATTATTATTTTGGAATTTTTTAGTTTTGGTCAAAATGAAAAAGATATTTATTTAAGATGCTACAAACATAAAATCCCCACGCAATGACATAGTTTGTGCGCCCTTTACTGTTCTCGCTCAGTGTTTGCAATGGCTGGGGAGGCAATAGTAGAAGCGAAATTTATCATCCTGCCAATCAACATATATGAAAGATTTTAGATATTAAAAAAATATAAATTAGCTATGGGAACATATTATTTTAGTAAATTTTATCGATATATGATATTTTAGATGATATGGTATTAAATTTTCTGATACTTGTTATTAACTTAAGATTTACAAATATTACACTATTTTTTATTCTAGCATATAAATTTCAAAATTTTATACTTTAGCATCCAAGATTTTATCCTTTATTTTGAAAATTTTATTTATCCTCAAGAGAAATATATAAAATGACACAATTATTTTGAGTTTGGAAGATTATATGAATTGTGATTTTTTTTTTTGTTACTTAACTAAAGCAATATTATATTAGAAATATTTGAAAATTTTGGTAAGTTTTTCTCAACATATATTTTCATAATTAAAATTTTCAAATTTTGCTAATAGTATATTTTATAAATAATACATGAACTATAGGTTAGTTATATACTATTATATGCTGTATATAACCATTTTAAATAACACACTGTTTTGAGTTTCAAAAAATAATAAGATAATATATAGTTGTAGATATAAAGATAACGGTTTTTAACATTTTTATTTATGTATAAAAATACTTACAAATTTAACCTGATTTAATGGTTACTGTTATTTTATTATTTACGTAGATAAAAGTATTTTAAAAATAAAATAGGTTAATTTACTAATTGAACATAGTTTTGTCCTAATTAATTCATTTATATTTTTATTTTATTATAATACTAAGTTTTGGTTTACAATTTTAAGACTTTATTAAAGATATTAAAAGGGTAGAACCTCTTCGTTTAACCCGTTTTGACCCACCTCCATTTAAACTCCAAATATCTGCAAATCAATTTAATTTTAAGATCTAATATGATTCTTCGTTTTAACATATGATAAGTACATTGGATAATTTAGACACGTTTAAACTATTTGGAATATTTTGAAGAAAAAAAAATTTCCGTTTTAGTTTTTAAATTTGGTTAAATTTTAATATTTATTGTATCAAATAAAAATATATGTTTATCTAATTTTTATTATTTAAAACAATATTTTAAAAATATAATTAATTGTTATTCATTTAATATTTAACTTATAATATGTTTTTTTATTGAAAGATAAAACTATTTGTATATCTAAATCAATTCTAATCAGTATATCCACATACAAGACTATATACTTAAAATTAATATTAGAAATGAGGATGTTACTTTATGTATTATTATGTTTGATGACTTGGACACCCAAAAAAGAGAATTTTTCGGGTTCGCTCCGTAGAGTAGTAGAGTGAACATTTATGTTCATCAACCAATACAATTTTATTGTTTCATATTCAGTATCTTCTAAAAGAGGAAACAAAATATTTTCGAGTTATATTATATTTTTAAAATTAAAAGAAATAAATAGAAAAGAATAATAGTTACAAACAAAAAAATTTAAAAAAATATTTTTTTAATACCATCAGCAAAAGACTAAATTCTAAATCCTAAACCCTTGGGTAAATCCTCAATCCTTGGATTAATCTTAAATGCTAGGATTTATGATTAATCCAAGGGTTTAGAGTTTACCCAATGAATTAGGGTTTAGGATTTAGTGTTTAGGTTTAGTGTTTTGTTGACACTATTAAAAATATTTTTTTAAAAGTCAAGAATTTATCTAAGGGTTTAAGATTTACAAAAGGGTTTTAAAGTTTAGGATTTAGGGTTTAGTGTTTTGATAATAGTATTAAAAAAGAAATTTTTTTCGCAACTACTATTATTTTTTATTTATTTTTATCTTTATATTTTAAAAACATAATATAACTCGATAGTATTTTGTTTCTTTTTTAAAAAAGATATTGAATATAAAATAACGTAATTCTATTAGTCGATGAAGGTAACCCAAGAATTACTCCCCAAAAAATAACAAAAAGGGATACTTTTTGGATGGTGTATAAAGAACCAAAATACATACGTATCAACGGGATAAGTTGAAGGAAGTTTCCAGTTTTTACTTCTTTGCAAAATTAGTTTCTTTTTATGTTCTTTTTCCCCTTCTTCTCAAAATTGGTTTTTCGCTTACATTCTTTCTCCCAGTCAATGGCCGATGAGTTGCTAGTGATATTCCTTCTCGTTTCATATTTGTTCGTCTCAGGTACTCTCTTTTCCCAGAGAAGTCTTTCTGCTTTTATTTTAGTTTTATGAATATTATTTTAGTTTCCACATGTTTTGTTCTTAAAATCGCCAGGAGTAACCTCAAGAAACTTTACCATAGAGAACAAATGCGATTACACTGTCTGGCCAGCAACCTTCAATAGTCCTGGGAGCATTAATTCCCTCTCCACCACCGGCTTCACGCTGAGGAAAGGCGAGGCGCGTGTTATCAACGCGCCGCTCTCATGGACCGGTCGTTTCTGGGGTAGGACATTCTGCTCCACCAACTCAACTGGAAGTTTCTCCTGCGCCACCGGAGACTGTGGTACCGGGAAAGTCGAGTGCTCCGCAGCCTCGGCCGGCAGTTCTTTTCCGGCAACTTTAGCCGAGTTTAGCCTCGACACTATCGGTAAAGACTACTACGACGTATCTAAGCCATCTCCTGCGAAGTGCCTCTTATCACGCATCTAAGCTTTGCGGATGATGTTTTAATATTCTTTGATGGGTCTGAGGAGTCTTTAGATGGTATTTTGAGCATTCTGGAAGAGTTTCGAAAAGTTTCTGGACTCAAGATTAATAAAGACAAAACTGAGCTTTTAATTGATGGTGGGTGTGCGGTAAGATGTCAGGAGATGGCTGAGAGATTGGGAATAAAACAGGGATCTTTGCCCATTAGGTACCTTGGTGTTCCTTTATCGTCAAAGAGAATGAAGAAGAGTGACTTCCAACCTCTCCTCGACAAGATCCTTATCCGTTTCAACTCGTGGACTGTGAGGCATTTGTCCTTTGCAGGTCGTTTCCAGCTTATACAGGCGGTAATATATTCCACAATATCCTTTTGGGCTTCTATTTTCATAATACCAAAGGAATGTATCGCTTTATTGGAGCAAATGTGTAATGCTTTTCTATGGAGAGGTGCACCAACTACAGCAAGGGGAGTTAAAATCTGTTGGGATTCGGTTTGTACTCCTAAGGAAGAAGGAGGGCTGGGTCTGAGGAGGCTCGAGGAGTGGAATCAGGTGCTGGGTCTCAAGCTGATTTGGCTGCTGTTTGCTAAGGGAGGATCGTTGTGGGTTTCTTGGGTGAAAAGAAATTTGATTGGTGATCAAAATTTCTGGGAGTTGCAGCCTCAGAGTTCTGATAGTTGGATTTGGAAGAGCTTGTGTAAACTGAGACATATTGCTAGACCTATGGTGGTTTGTGAGGTGGGAATGGGAAGAACTGCTAGATTTTGGCATGATAACTGGACCTCATTGGGTCCATTGATTGAACTCACGGGAGTTAGAGGGCCTGCAGTTACAGGTTTGTCTATTGATGCAGTGGTTGCAGATGCTCTGCGGAATGGTAGTTGGTGGTTGAGTAGAAGTCGTAGCAGGAACAACATCATTTCATTTGTGAGAGCGTGTCTACCAGATCCGGAGCCGATTTTAGCTTCTGAGGTGGAGGATGTGTTTCTTTGGAAGCCAGGAGACAGAGAAGCTTCTGATAAGTTCTCTACTGCTGCTACGTGGTCCGCGTTACATCCGCAAGGTGAACAGGTTCCTTGGTCCAAACAAGTTTGGTTTCAAGGCAGGATTCCGAAGCATGCCTTTATTACTTGGGTTCTTGCTCGGGATAGGTTGGGCACGAGAGATAGATTGAGGAGATGGGGATTACAAGTTCCTTCTATCTGTGTTCTGTGCAATCAGGCGGATGAAACACGGCAGCATTTGTTTTTCGATTGTGTTTTCAGTACCGTGGTCTGGTCTTTCTTCTGCACTAAGCTTCATCTTACTCCTCCCACGTTGTTTGATGATGGTCTTAGATGGCTGAAAGCGCCTTCGTCTGATGAGTTTGTGTCGTTGATCATCAAGTTGGTGTATCAAGCTTCGATTTATTGTATTTGGAAGGAGAGAAATGCAAGGATTCATGCTCCCTTGAATAGTGTAGCTTCAGTAAGAACAGCTAATGCTGTGATTTTTGAGATAAAACAGATAGTGCAGGCTCGTTTGGATCCTCTGTCTAGAGCCCATAAGTCGAATAGGAGGGATATCACTTTACTAGGAACATGGATGGCGAGTTTTTAGTTGCTTGAGTAGTAGATCATTTTTGGAGTTAGTTTGTGTATAGAAAAAAGTTAGTGTGGAGGTAGCTTTTATCCTTGCCCGGTTGTGGGTTGCAAAATAAAGGAATCCTTTGTAATCTCTTTGAAGGATTAATAATTAAAAAAAAAAAAAAAAAAAAAAAAAAAAAAAAAAAAAAAAAAAGACTACTACGACGTATCAGTCGTCAACGGTTACAACCTTCCCATCTCAATAGTCCCACAGGAAGACAAGACGTGCAACAGCACCGGGTGCGTTGTCGATATGAACGTGACGTGTCCATTCGAGCTGAGGGTGACAGCCAGCAACACCAGCTTGATCGCATGCATGAACGCATGTCAGAAGCTGAAGTTGCCGGAGTATTGCTGTACCGATGATTATGCATCACCGGACAAGTGCAAACCGTCGCTGTATTCTCAGAACTTCAAGAGCGTGTGCCCACGCGCCTATAGCTACGTCTACGACGATACTAGCAGCACCTTCTCATGCGCAAGTAATAACTATGCCATCACCTTTTGCCCGTCGACTATTCTCAGCACAACCAAGTAAATTTCCGTAAACGCCCCTTCTGCTTTTTCGTTCCTATTTTTTTGTCAAACCGCGTTGGTAGTAGAATATGATCAAACATCACACGGCTTTTACTTCGACCATTCATTCTACCGACAATTTTTTTTTCTAAATGTTGATAGTTGAACTTGAATTGGACCATAGATTCTGAATCGATCATTAAACCATATTTGAAAATGTATGAATAAAGAATAAGATTTAAGACAATAGATTCCAAAACCAACCAAATTCAGACTAAAATGACTGTTAATTTTCATATGCTAAACAGAACGAAACTAAATAATATGACAAAAAAGCTTTTTATTTTTCTTATAACTGGTAAAGCAAGAGATTGGAAAAATGAATCAAATTGTAAGCCAAATTTCATCTCTCGAGAAGTCAAGTTATTTTTGAACTATTAAAATAAATGGATATATTTAACATTCTTATAATATTATTTGAAAAAACATTTTTATAAATGGATATATTTAACATTTGCGATCATGTTATTATAAGAGTGATTAATTAAAAAGTTATCCTAAATTGATGATAAATTATAAATTGTTATTATTAAAATTGTTAAAATTTCTTTTTTTTCCTTATTAAATTTATACTTGGGGTTTTCATTATAATTTCCCTTTTCTTTTATTTTAAAAAATCCACATAAATAATAAAAATAAAATATATAAAGATATAAATATTTAACGAGTTTTATTGTTAGTTATCTTTATATTTTCATAAATCAACATAAATAAAAAAGGAAATCTCTACAAAAGAAATTAAAAATATATTTTTATACATCAACCATAGTTTCACAACAAAATAATATAGGTATTTTTTTAAAAAAATAAAACAAGATATATTTTCATATCTAAAACTTTAAATTAACAAAAATACAAAAATTATCAGTTTAATCTAATTAGTAGAAAAATAGTTATTGTACATATTATATGAATAATACAATTTCAATATGATTCTTATACTCAAAATCAGAGGCTTATTTAAGTCAACAAAACAACTTAAACTTATAAAAAAATACAAATTAAAATATTAAAATTATATAAATTATAAATATTTATATTTTGCATGATCACGGGAAAATGTTTAATATCTATAAATTTGGAACTTCTAAACTGAAATGTGGCTAGATAATTAAAAAAACTGAACCGCTGACCATAAAAAAAAAAAAAAAAAAAGTAAACTGAGCCCGACCTGAAGATTTTAAGAACATTTGGTATTTTTCTCTAATTGTTGAAATTGCTACTTATATACTGTTATATGATCTGCTACTCGCTGGACAAAATCAACAACAGTTCTTCAGTGGCTGATTCTCCATTTCCAGCTCAAACAAAAGATGGAGGTCTTGGACCTCCCACAGGGTCTCAACCCACCAATGAAGCTACTACAGAACAAAAAAGTAATTTTTTTTTTTGTGTTTTTCATATCAAAGTTGACTGTGTCATTATTTTGTTCTGATAAGAATTATTGTTTAAAACATTTTGCAGAAAAATTATCATGGAAGTTAAAACTCATCATGGGTACCCTATCCCTCAATCCATTTGACAGTAATCTCATGCGCATAGCAACACCATTATTTAAAAGATTGTTCTCTTATTACAGGAGTTTCAGCAGCTTTAGTTGTGATGATCATTATTATAGTGGGAATAATAGTGAGGGCACGGAATGCAAGAAAAAATGATGCGAATGAAAAAAACGTTGAAGCAATTGTAATGTTGAAACGATATAGTTACGCAATAGTCAAGAAGATGACAAACTCATTTGCCCATGTTCTCGGGCATGGAGGCTTTGGTACTGTATATAAAGGGAAGTTACCGGATGGAAACCAAGATGTTGCAGTGAAGGTTTTAAAAGACTCAAAGGGGAATGGAGATGAGTTCATCAATGAAGTAGCTAGCATGAGTAGAACATCCCATGTTAATATCGTTTCTTTGCTTGGTTTCTGTTATGAAGGAAACAAGAGAGCTATAATCTATGAGTTCATGCCCAATGGATCTCTGGACAAGTTTATATCCCAGAATATGTCAGCAAAGAGGGATTGGGAGAAGCTATATGATATTGCGTTAGGCGTCTCTCGCGGCCTAGAGTATTTGCACAACCGTTGTGTGTCAAGGATTGTACATTTCGACATAAAGCCGCAAAACATACTCATGGACAAAGATCTTTGTCCTAAGATTTCTGATTTTGGTCTTGCTAAGCTCTGTAAAAATAAGGAGAGCATCATATCCATGCTAGACGCAAGAGGAACGGCAGGATACATTGCTCCTGAAGTGTTTTCTAAGAATTTTGGAGGAGTTTCACATAAGTCAGATGTGTACAGTTACGGGATGGTGGTTCTTGAGATGATTGGAGCAAGGAATAGAGAAAAGATTGAATATTCTGGATCCAACAATAGTTCAATGTACTTTCCAGATTGGATCTATAAGGATTTTGAGAGAGGAGATATCATGACGATTTTCGGAGATCAGATAACAACAGAAGAAGAAAAAATTGCAAATAAAATGGTATTGGTTGGTCTATGGTGTATTCAGACAAATCCATCTCATCGTCCAGCAATGATCAAAGTCATTGAAATGTTAGAGGGGAGTATAGAAGCTCTCCAGGTTCCACCTAAGCCTCTCTTGGGTTTACCCACAATGGTTCCAGAAACTGTTGAAGATAGTAATGAGACATCCTTCTCTAACCCAAGTCAGTTGGAAAGAGGTAATCTTTCAGCTCCTGAAGATACATTACAATTTTTCAACAAAGAGTTTCAAAAACCTGATAAAGGAAGTCAAAGTATTTCAAAGTCTTTCTCAACTAAAGTCAGCAGAGAGAGTTGATCTCTTACATAAAACTTTTCATTATCTTGAGGTATTCTTGTCGGTTGTTTATATAGAATTCATATGTGATTGTATTGATTATATGCTTATAGAACAAGAACCGCGCCATGAACGGTTATTTTGCATTTTTAGTGATAAGTATTTCATACTAGGTGTTTTGCCCGCACATGCGGGCATAATTTTTCGTATATATATTTTTTTTTATAACACTGATAGATTGGGGAACAAAGTAGTACGCGAAATAACAAAACAGAAGATACAATGTCAATAGTTTATTATTAGTCTTTATTTTATTAATTCAAACAAAAATAATAAGTTATGATTTATGCTTTAAAATTAATTATAAATGACAACACTCACATAATAAAATATTTTTAAAAATATATTTTACAAATGTGTTGCTTTAATTTATTTTAATTATAATTTTCCATCTTAATTTTTTTATTTCTATAATAAAAATATATTTTCAAGATAACAATATAATACATAAGAAGTATCTCATTTTCTCAAAATATATTTTTTAATAGAAATTCGTTTTTATTTTATATGAAATTATTAAAAATATGACAAATAATCAAAATTTTCTAAATCATGGAGAAATTACAAATCAGATAATTCACTTAAATTTTCTAATAGAAAATATATGTTCAAGATAACAATCTAACACATAAGAATTATCTTATTTTTTTAAATCTAGTATTATTATATACATTCGTTTTATTATTTAATAAATTATATATGAAACTATTAAAATATGATAAATAAGAAAAGTATAAAACCATGGAGAAATTGATAAATCAGCATTGCTTTCTTTATAATTTTTAATAGAAATTCGTTTTTATTTTATAATAAATTTTATATGAAATTATTAAAAATATGACAAATAATCAAAATTATCTAAATCATAGAGAAATTACAAATCAGATAATTCACTTAAATTTTCTAATAGAAAATATATGTTCAAGATAACAATCTAACACATAAGAATTATCTTATTTTATTTTAAATCTAGTATTATTATATACATTCGTTTTATTATTTAATAAATTATATATGAATTATTAAAATATGATAAATAAGCAAAATATAAAACCACCCTCTGTCTTTTGTTCAGTTCTCAAGTCCCTAAACTTATGAAGTCTTTTTTCTGTAGTGGACCAATTTGTTAACATGCCGCTGAGCCACTTTTTATTAACATAATGACACCGAGTCCTTATTGCAGCCCGCGACACTAAATCAGCTGCTTTATTTTTTGTCCCAACAATTAAGAATTGTTTTCCTCTACTTGCTGCATCAAAAACTAAATCACAAGCTTCTGATAAAAAACGAGCAGTTCTAGTCAGATTTATAATATGAATACCTTTACGCTTTGCCGAAATATAAGGTGCCATTCTAGGATTCCATTTCCTAGTACCATGTCCAAAATGAANACTAAATCAGCTGCTTTATTTTTTGTCCCAACAATTAAGAATTGTTTTCCTCTACTTGCTGCATCAAAAACTAAATCACAAGCTTCTGATAAAAAACGAGCAGTTCTAGTCAGATTTATAATATGAATACCTTTACGCTTTGCCGAAATATAAGGTGCCATTCTAGGATTCCATTTCCTAGTACCATGTCCAAAATGAAATCAACATTGCTTTCTTTATAATTTTTAATAGAAATTCGTTTTTATTTTATAATAAATTTTATATGAAATTATTAAAAATATGAAAAATTATCAAAATTATCAAAATCATGGAGAAATTACAAATCAGATAATTCTTTTAAATTTTCTAATAGAATTTATATGTTCAATATAACAATCTAATACATAAGAATTATTTTTTAAAAAAAAATCTAGTATTATTAATATACATTCGTTTAATTATTTAATAAATTTTATATGAAATTATTAAAATATGATAAATAAGCAAAGTATAAAACCATGGAGAAATTGATAAATCATCATTGCTTTCTTTATATTTAACTATTAATATTTGAACTTAATTTTAATTTCTATGATAAAAAATATATTTTAAAGATAACAATATAATACATAAGAATTATCTTATTTTTTAAAATTATAATATTATTAGTAGAAATTCGTTTTTATTAAATAATAAATTGTATATGAAATTATTTAAATAAGATAAATATACAAATTTACCTAAATTAAGGAGAAGTTGACAACTAAGCAAATTTACTTCTTAAATAATAGTATAGATATTGAATAAAGTGATTAAATAGTTTGTTCTCATACCTTATTTTCTACATGAGTTCAGTATTTCAATTTTTTTCATTTTAACGATTAATAATTTAAACTATCGTTTATATTAGTTATAGTTATTATTGTTTAGACGTTGAATATATTAGAAAATATCAATTATAATTGGTTTGTTAAATTTTATATCTTTATATATAAAGAAAAGCTTCACTCTCTTCTCATTCACCCACATCATCAAGTGATGTCATAAAATAGACTCCCTTTAATGTGACATCTGTCCACCGAAACTAAACCAAACGGTTTGATACTTTTGGTTGGAGCTCTACTGTAATTGATCCCCATTTAGCTATTTTAATCGATGTAACAAGAAGCCCAAATAAGTTTATACAGGGTTTGATTAGGTTAAAGGCGGATCCTTTGCTCTCCCGTCTCCTTAACGATCCGGCGCCGTCGACGTATAGCCTCCCGAGTTGCACGGAGAAACAAAACGCATCGACCATCATTACATTCATCTCAATATTTCTATTTTTCATCTTTCAGAATTAGAATGTCAAGCTCCTCTCTCCGGCTCACCGTTATCTCTTTTTTTCTGAGAAACTTATGGTTTTCTTATGTGTTGTGTAGGTAGTAGGTACGACTGCATATGACCTTTATTCTCAGAGATTGAAGGTTAGTGAGAACTATAGTCTCATGTCTTTGTAATTGACTCATTTATTGTTTCTCTTTGATGCGTGTTGTTTGTCGTTTTAGGACTGGAGTTTCGCGTGGCTTTGCATTTGTTCACTTTAAGTATACGAAGCTCACAAACCATTGGAAAGGCTTGATGGTAAGATCCTCTCAGTTTATGCATTTGGTGATTAGATTTGACATGAAGCGTTGGTCATTGTTTGAGGAAGAGTTGTCTTAGCTTTTAGTTTTAAGTTCCAAATTTCGATTCTTACACTTGAACCAATTTTTACAATATATATGTATGAAGACATAAATTAATCTTAAGAAACGTTTTGATTCAGAATTTTGGTTTTTCTGGACAAATGAGCATGAATCTGTAATATTAAAGCTTGCTTTGTCTCTCACATTGGTTTTGTAGGTTTTCTCAGGGCTGTATTTGTTCCAATGGAAAGACTAGAATCAGGTTTACGTGCAAAATATCTATGGAATGACCCGAGAGAGAAAAATCATGGAACATCAAAGATCAGATTTGATATAGGGAGGAAATGAGCTTATGCGGCAAGAACTCTGTTCTTCTTCTCACCAACTCATAAACAAGGATCAGAAATGACTTTATTACTGTGAAGAAACTCCTCTCTCCTGCTGATCTTACGGCCAACAAAATCATGTGACTATTTGACTGAAGTTGTTTCATCGGCAACGAAACCCACCACCGTTACGTAATTTGGCCGCATTCAAGCATATCAAATATGATGAGTTTCGTTTTTAAATCCAAGATGTTGAGTTCTTATGAAAACTTTCCCTGTTTCATATCTTATTTTGTCAGGTGACATAAGATTGTTCCAGATCCTCAGGGTTTAGTTTCACGACTCAGGATCATTACTTCGACGAAGCCAATGTTAGCTATTGTGACAGAGAAACGTTCATTGCAGTGTTAGTTCAACAGCAGAAGACGAAAATCCCGAATATCAGTCATGAGTTTGAGTTGGTGGAACAAAGGTAAATATCCCTGAAGTCTTAAGTAGTATGCCTAAAATATTTTGATTCCTCTGCATTTATATGTTTCTGCAGCTGAGTAGAAGGAGCAAGAAATCATTTATTTGTCGTTTCACTTGATTACTATCGGAGATGGGATATGAAGAACAAATGTTTTGCATTTCTCACAGTTTTTTTAAAGAAAATTGACCATCAGATTAAGGTGTTTCGAAGTCAACAATAACTTTCAATAAACAGAGGTAGCAGCTGCAAATACATAATCAAGCTGAGTGCTTGACTTTTTGACTGTCATCAATTGTCACGCTCAAGGTACAATTTCTCAGCGGTTTTTCTAAGTTCCATATACTTTTAAATCCAAGGTAGAACATGCATGCGGGCTGTTTGTTTTGTGGGTTTACTGGTCATTTTTCATTGATAATTTGGGAATCATCAACCTAGAGTGAACTAAGACTCTTAGGATCACTAATGCTTTTTAGTTGCAACTTTATGTTGATTCTAAAATTTTTGTAGAATGCATACAGGGTCTTTAATTAAATGCCAAAGAGATCATGTGCAAGATGAAGCTGAAAATCCTCAGAAGAGGGATTCAGTGCAGCTAAGCATCCAGGAGATCATGGACTACAAATCTAGCTAATTAGTCTGTCTCACACGTTTTTAAATTGATGCGTCCAAAAAACCAGCAGGCGTGGACTGAGATTCATGCTTCTTCATCTCTATACCATCATATGTACGCCCTGATAGTTTGAGATTGAACAAGAAACAACAACATTGTTTCATAGATTGAGAAGAACACATATGGTGGTTGATGACTGTATGGTGGTTATTGACTGAGCTAGGCTGGTATTGGGGTTGATAAAATTTTTGATTTTCGTAGAAATATTCCAAACAGAGACAAGAAGTTGGAAAATAGATATAAAGCAGGGAGTTGTATAATTGCAGTACACATGGACTGATAGATAGATACTTAAAAGTCACATGAATCATAACTTTCGTTTTTTTATTATCCAAAAGGCTAAGTACTAAAACAAAGGCATAGCTTGCTTAACTTTGGAATGGGAAAACTCCCTAATATTCTTCTATATATACTTTCCATCGTATTGTTCGAGTAACACACACACGCGAAGAACTACAAAAAGATGTAACTAGGCCTGGGCAAAAAAACCGGAACCAAAAAACCGAACCGGAACCGAACCAAAATACCCGAAACCGAAACCGGACCGAAATTGTTAAATATCCGAATGGTTCCTATATTTCTATATCCGAAAAACCGAACCGGAACCGGAACCTAACCGAGAACCGAACGGGTACCCGAATATCCGAAAAACAAGTTATATTTTCTTAAAATAAGATAAAATGACCTAAAGCCCACTTGAACCCATATTAAATATAAAGAGTAAGTATATTTTCACCACCAGACCATCTTTTGTTTTATTTATTCTGTTATATTATAAATATATATGGTATTTCTATATTAAAATATGATAAATATTTATAAAATTAACATTTTATTGATTCGAACTCTTGTTGGATTGACTAATATGTAAGCGTGTAAACATTAAACCATTTAAATTAACATATTAGCTAATATATTCTGTATATATATTTGATTTATATATTAAATGGGTATCCGGAACCGAACCGAAACCGAACTAGAACCGAACTGAAACCGAACCGAAATCTCATAAGTATCTATTGGGTATAAGAATGATTTATCCGATATACCTGGAACCGAATGGTTCCTATCCGGAACCGAACCGAATATCCGAATGCCCAGGCCTAGATGTAACTATACAGAGTAAAACAATAAGATAACTGAATAAGTAAACAAAATGGATGAAAGAATTAGTGGACCTCTTTAAAATTCACGAGCACAAACTTTTTAACTTCTTAAAAGGTATAATAATTTTCAGTATAAATAAGTCATTCACATACGTATTCATTACCAAATTTTATCAAAATTTGAAGTTATAAATCTTCAACAAACAATGTGGGGAAGTTTCAAAAAAGAAAAATCATACATGAGGTGATTATATTGAGGACATTTAACATGCAAGTAAATGTTGCATTTAACCACCACCAGTGTTACAAAAAAAAAAAAAAAACCACCACCAACTTACTATTATAGATATTATGAAATATGGATCTAAAATAAGCTACATCTCAGATCTCATGTACAACTATATGTCTCATTGTATATATAGATATTTGGTCATCATTATATTTTATTATAATATTTAAGTAAAAGTATGCACGTCTGGAAAAAAATAATTATCAGAATATATATGTTTTGACCAAAAAAAAGAATATATATGTATTTTTAGATTGTAGAAGGTTTTACAGGAAAAAAATAATAATAATGTTTTTGGATCATAATATTGGACTGAAAATATATTCAAAATTCACTTAAACCATTAAACCGATGCATTAATACTTTATCGTAAACAAAAATAAAAACTCAAAGATTAAGCTAGAAAGTATACAATATTGTAGTTTTAACAAAAATGTAATACCATGATTCATATTTTAAAAAGGTAGTAATTGTAAAAAAAACTAATAATTTTCTTTGTCTGCAATCAAAATAGTATTTACTAATTAAAAAAATAGATTGTGCATATATATTGAGAATTTCTTGATTATCGCTTACACTGAGTTTTAATCCATAATTATATTTTGACTATAGTTAGATTGTAATATACTGTTTCTGTTTATAATTTAACAAATAATATAGAAAATATTAATGTTCCTAGAAACTTTAGTGTATTTAAATAATACACCATCATTAAAAAAAACAATACACCAATTTTAAAATTTGTTTTATTTACATTTTTAGAATTCTTTTTAATAAGAGAATATATTATCAACATTAAATAACATATAAATAAAATAATGAAACAATTATATTCTTCTTAAATAATAAAAGAAATGATAAAAATGCAATGAAAATAGAGAAAGTTTTTAATTGAAAATAAATTAAGCGTTATAAATATTTTATCAAAAATTAATGCAATTTTTTTTCCATACAAGGCTAAAACATCTTTGCATATTAGCAGACAACTGTGGTTAAAGCAACTATCTCGGTAACCATCTCGGTAACTATCTCTATGCCATAATTTTGCTATGCACATGAGAACATGAGGAAAGTAAGAAATTTATGGATCGTCATGAATGGCAAACCAACATGTCTGGAGCTGACAAATGATGGAGTAGATTAAACGTTCCTTATGTAATGTCTCTATAATGAAAAATAAGTGTTATAAAACTAATATGATTTTTATAATGCCACCAAAAAAGAATCACACAATAGTCTGGAAAATCGATACATTGATTTTTATTACTATAAATAAATGGATAAGTTCTTGGAGTTGGTTTTACGGTGAGTAATAAGTGCATACACTCATTGGCCGCTACTTAGTTTTCAAACTTTCCAATTTCAATGCTTTTTTTTTTTGCTTTTGATTAGGTTTACTATACCTTCTTTGCATTCAATATAACATTCTACTTTTCATAAGAAATAAAATTTCAAAGAATCACCACTTCCACTCTAATAACCTGTCAAAAGACTATGATTTCAACATTAAAAGTAATTATTCTTATAACATACACAAAAATTTAATCACAACTCAATCCTTCATAATCCGAAATATTATAAACCACCCGAATATGGGATCAAATTTTTGTTAAAGGAAATAACATGAAGACCTTCCAAAACCTTCACAACATATCAACCACAACTCTTTAATTAAGAACAAATATTTAGTTTTAAATATATCTTATCACATATGATTTCTCTATACTTAAAACTTTTTAGAAGACAAAAAACATTATCATACACATCTTTTGTAAATACAAACCTAAAATACAAATCCAAAATCATACAAAAATAATAATATAGATAATAAGTAAAGTATATCCCGCCCTATCCTAGTATTTTATAAACGAGGACAAATACTAAACATGGCTGCGTGCGAGGAGAAACGTGCGTGCCATGCACTGATACCTACAAGGGCATATTCGGGAATATAAGAAGACCGTGCAACAAGTCTTGACCTCTCTCAGCTTCTGTTGATGTAATGTTTTTGGTTTGTCGATGGCGCAAAAACTCGGCATTGGTTCTGACGGCAAAATCAGACAAGAAATGGTTTCAGAGTCTTCACCTTTCGATGACTTACCGGAGGATTGCGTCGCTTACATAATCTCTCTTACAACTCCACGGGACGCATGCGTTGCAGCTTCAGTTTCCAAAACCTTCAAGTCAACGACCGAGTCCAATAGCGTGTGGGAGAAGTTTCTTCCACCAGAGTACTCATCTCTTATTCTTGGATTGCACGTTTCCACGTTAAAGAAGGAGCTCTATTTCTCTTTGTGCAACAACCCTGTTCTAATCGAAGATGGACAAAAGGTATATATATCTAGTTTTACGATTAATTAATCTTGCCATCGAATACTTTTGGTTATATAATTTACTTTATTTATAAATAAAAAAAAACAAAGAGCTTCTGGTTAGAGAAAGCTAGTGGGAAGAGGTGTATCATGTTATCTGCGAGGCAACTCGCAATCACATGGGGAAACTCTCCTCAGTATTGGCAATGGATCTCAATTCCAGAAGCTAGGTATAATCCTTTTTCTTGTTTAAAATGGATCACACAAGGCATGCTTATGATTAGCATTATTATGATAATGGTCAAAAATGTTGAAGGTTTCAAGAAGTACCAGAGCTTCTTGATGTATGTGCTTTCGAGATCCGTGGTTGGATGAACACTAGAATCCTATCTCCAAGAACTCATTACTCAGCTTACGTACTATACAAGACAAGATGTGGATGTCATGGCTTTCGTGATTTGCCCATACAAGTTGGAATATGTTTCGTGGGACAAAAAGCTACTAAAAGATTCATATGCTTTGATGAATCTGCGGATAAGATTAAAAGGTGGGGAAGGAGGGAGCTAATGAAATCAAAGGAGAGACAAGATGGATGGATAGAAGCAGAGATTGGTGATTTTTTCAATGAATTGGGTTGTGACGAAATTGAACTGAGTATTGTAGACATTACGTCTCCTTATTGGAAGCGTGGCTTGGTCATTCAAGGAATTGAGTTCCGGCCTGTGAAAAAGTGAGAAACCGGTTTACTATAGTGAAAGAACGATTTCCCGGTTATATTTTTGTATTTTATATTTCATGGAAACAAACATCTTGTAGCATGAAATAATAAATTTGTTGCAAAATCTGAATTTAAGGTTCTTAGTTTAGTATCTATCATTCTCAAATCACACGATGGGATTCTCGAAAAATAGTGTTTGAATCTATGATCATCTTATATTCTCACCTGAGTTGACTTTGTTATTTAGAACATTTCCGACACCAAGACCAATTAAACAGCGAGGAAACAAAACGTGCACATTAAACAAAGAAAGGTATTTTCATAATTACGAAGGGATGACTCTACGCGCAGAGACTACTGTAAAGTCTTTTTTTATATAAGTTAAAATAATAAGCAATTGCTACTTCCAAGTCTCAAGACTCTTAACCTTTAAACCTTATAAGAACGTACATATGATAAAGAAAAGAGCCCAGCGATGGGGCAAAGGCACGGTGTTCATTCTAGAGGAAAAGTCAAAGGAGTTTCATGTTTATCTTAGACAGAGAAGTTTACTGTTGGGGGTGTATAGGCAAAAGACACGGCGTTGATCCTAGACACAAAGGCAAAGGAGTTTCAGGTTTCTCGGTCGGGCCAAAACACGGTAATGATTCTAGGGTCGTCGAATGCGGGGAAGAGATGGTCTTTAGGGTGTCGCCTTTCGAGGGCTTGCCAGAGGAATGCATCTCTAAAATAATCTCTTTAACAAGTCCACGGGACGCTTGTGTCGCTGCTTTGGTTTCGAAAACAATCAAATCTGCGGTTGACTCTGATGCTACGTGGGAGACGTTTCTGCCGCCTGAGTATGCATCTCTGCTTCCTGGATCGAGAGTTTTCTCGTCTAAGAAGGAGCTTTATTTTCTTCTTTGCGATCATTTTCTAATCGAAGATGGCAAAAAGGTATATCCATTCAAATTTATCTATGCGATTTGAGAATAGTTGTAAGGTCTATAGACTTTCCATTCAAAATCATTTAATATTGAGTAGATATATATATTTGGTTCTTGTCATATACTACTCTGACGCTCATCTTATAAATGATGTTACGACTCCTAAAGACAATTATATGTCTCGTATTTTAATTGCCATTTATTTGTACAGAATCATCGAGTTACGTCAGAGAAGGATGTTCAATCTTCCTCTCCTTTTTTTTTTTTTTTTTGCTAGTTTGAAGCAAAAGAAAATTTTGTGTTAAATATTGTGAAGTTCTTAATTATTTTATTTTCTTCAACCAAATTTATAGAGTTTCTGGTTAGAGAAAGCAACTGGGAAGAAGTGTATCATGTTATCCGCATTGGACCTTCCAGTTACATATGAAGAAGATGACTCAACTGATCCTGAGTACTGGAAATGGTATCCAATACCTGAATCTAGGTACATGTTTTTTTGTTGTCTTCCTGTTAATTCATTTGGTTGATGACTTGATTCAGTTTATCAGTCGGGTAAAAAGCTGCCTCTGTTGTGCAGATTTGAAAGAGTGGGAGAGATAGTAACCACGTTCGATATTTATGGCAGTTTGGACTCTAGTATCCTATCTCCAGGAACCATTTACTCGGCTTTCGTTGTGTTCAAGAAACTGGATCATTTTTCTGGATTTGAGGATAGCCTTATAGAAGCGTTCATTATGTTCGGAATGTCTGCCTCTAGAAGAATAGTATGCTTTGATCCCGCTATGGATGAGGGGTTTGAAGGATATAATGGAAGGCTGAAACCTAAGCAGAGAAAAGATGGGTGGATGGAGCTAGAGCTTGGGGATTTCGTTAACGAAGGAGGCTTAGTGGCCAGTGACATAATTAATGTTACTGCTTCGCAATATAAGTCAAACCGTTGGATGGAGGGCTTGATTGTTGAAGGCATTGAAATCCGTCCTACGGAAAACCAGCAAAGATTTTTCGAGCTAGAAAATTAATCTAATGTCAAAGAGGGAGTGTAATTTTGTGTGTGTTTGTTTACAACATTTTTGAAAAATGGAACCAATATTTGTTGATAGTAATAGATTTGCGTGTTTGGTTTTCTTCGTTGAATTCGATTGATATTATGGACTTTTTCAATGATATTTCACGCAGTGTGTTGTGAAAGGCTAGACGTGCCAGTGCATCTTGTTCAGAGTTCATTTAAGATCCATGGTGTGATGATGAATCTATGTGTCATATATATCTCCAAGAACTAGTTATGTTGTATACATGACAAGAGGCCCCTTATATCCAGAGTTTTCTTTAAAATATCAAAAGAATAATCTTCAGTTCCCAATGAACAAATATCAATAAATAGTTTTTTATCATCCACAATTTTTTTGTATAGCATTGTAACGGTGATTCATTTTTGTATTACTCGGCTTCGTAGTGTACAAGATAAGAGATCCCTTTCATGGCTTCCAAAACTTTCAAGTTGGATTGATTGAGCATGGAATTTCTGAAGCCACAAGTTGGGAAAAGACTTAACTGAGCAAGCAATATGAGGCATGATTGATGTTTAATTTACCGGGAGATTGTCATACTTTGGTTAAAAAGTATTTCAGCAAAAAAAAAACTACATTTTGTTATTAGGCTTTATTTAGTAAGGTTTAAAGGTTTTTGTTTAAGACTATTTTACTAATTCCTAGAATGTATATCAGTGATTTTGCTGTAAAATAAGAATAATTACGTACCGGCGACTTTAGAAAAAGACATTTTCAAATGGTCGTGAGGCAGATGCTCTCGCTGATTTAAAGAAGGGGTACTTTGGTACATAAGCCAGAGACTTAAAGTTAAGACTTAGTTAGGAGTGCTCAAAGTCAGAAAAACAATTCTCAAACTTGATCCAGATCTTGACACAAACACTGGAGAAAAGTCTACTTTATGATGCATTTCCAGAGGAATGTAACATTCGTTACCTTTTGGGTCGCCGCTTTTTTGGTTTCCATAACCTTCGGATCGGCGCTGGCGGTCAATTCTGGTAGCGTAAGGAGGAAGTTTCTTCCGCAGGAGTATTCAATCTTCTCATCCAAAGAGTCTGCTCGATGCAACGACTATGTTCTAATAGAAGATGGCAAAATGGTATACCTGATTATGTTTGATTATTTTGAGTTTTTAAGTTTGTGCTACCATTATAGATTTCTTGTTAAGGAAGTTTCTATTTTTGGAAAACATAGAGTTTATGTTTAGACAAAGCCAGAGGGACGAGGACTATAATGTTATCTGGCAAGGAACTTGATCTCACATTCGACACCTTTTGGCAATTCATCTCAGATCCTGATTCGAGGTAACTCCTTTTTCTTTGAGTTCTACAGCTTTGTGTTAGGAATAAAAGTATCTCATAAATCACAAGATGATGGTCTAGTGGTAAGCGGACTTTGAGATTTACTAAGCAATCTAGGTTCGAAGGCACCCCACTACATTTTATCTTGTGGCCACGTGGATATGAGCCTATCCTACGGTCCATTTGAATACTCGGAGTGAAGGTCCATCCATGGACTGCACCACCTTTTTGGAGATTAGTCTGGCCTCTCCATGGGTTTGGGATATCCCAAAATTAAACAAAAAATAAATAAATAAATAAATCTCATAATGGTAAACTCCATTGGTCAAAGGGCAATGATTAGGCGCATTTATTTTGAACACAAATTATTTTGACACTTTTTACTCAAATTAAAAGAAAAACTTAAGTTAATTTGTGCTCGAATAATTACATTTATTTAGCTAATAATCTTGGAGATAATTACATACATTTATTGGATCAACGTATTAATTTATACAATCAGTAATAAAGTTTAAGTAATTATAATTTTTAAAACTTCTATTATAATTTTAGTATGACAATTTTGTGTAATAAAAAAGTGTTAAATTGTTACAAAAAATAAAATAAAAAAGTGTTAACAGACACCTTTTATCAAACGTATATAAGGGACAAGGGATCACAAATCAATTCATTATCAATTAGTCTTGAATTAAAAACTCATGAAAACTTTAACTCGGTCTGATAATGTTGAATGCAATGTGTTATAAAGGTTTGAAAAAGTCCCACGACTTTTCAAATTGTGTCCTTTCAAGATCTACGGTTTGCTGAAGGCTAAATTCCTCTCTCCTGATACTCGTTACTCGGCTTACATAGTCTACAAGGCAAAGGATCAAATTCCAGATGTCCAAAAAAGCTTTGGAGTTGGAGTGATTCTACATGAAACTCTGGAAGGAAAGAAGTTTGAAAGGCTGCAGCTAACGAAGATAGAGAAGAGGGCCGATGGGTGGGTGGAGGCAAAGTTTGGAGAATTCTTAAACGATGGAGGGTTCATGGATGATCACAATGAAATTTGGTTTTCTATTGATGAAATCAAGTACAGCTATTGGACGCCTGGGTTGATCATTCAAGGCATTGAGTTCCGGCCTGTGAAAAAGGTCTGGTGAAGTAAGATTCACACCATGGACAAGTGTACGGTTTGAGCTAGTGTTATGTGTTTATGTATCAAACCAAAACATATTGTAACAGAAATTTAATGGTTGTTTGAATTGTGATTATTTAATGTTTTTGATTTTTCTTTCTTTTGATGTTTTTGTCACTCTAACATATATGTACCAGTTCAATATGAGTGTGTGTGTGTGTTTTTTAACAATTCAGGTATTCCGGATTTTAAGTCCAGACAGTTCTGGATAAAGTGTCTCGCTCGTTGGATACATACCCTCTATCATGTCAAACATCCCTTCTTATGTGTAAAGTTTCTAGGGTAAAAAGTGTATTATTTGAATCAGCTACACACATAATTTCGTAGACATTAATTATGTGTTTCGATAATGTGTGGAAACATTTATTAGATCATGGGCTTACAACTACAGTTAGTAATGAATGAACTGAAAACGTGTAGCGTGAAGGAGAGAGAGAGAGAGAGATTCGCACACGGCAAGAAGGGAAGCTTCGTAAACATGTAGACACGGGTACCACGAGTCTTTTGTGTTTTCATTATAAATCATTCTTTGTTTCACCGTTTCATCACAGAAGCGACTTTAGAACGAGTCTTACAGATCTCACGAAGTCTATTTTTTATTACCAAAAAAAAGTCTTAAGGGCTATCTGTCTCTCAAGATTCCAGACGCTAGAGATTTGATGCAGGCAACGATGCTGTCACCGTTTGATTCATTGCCGGTGGATTGCATCTCAAGCATTATCTCCTTCACGAGTCCACGAGACGCTTGCGTCGCCGCTTCTGTTTCGAAAACGTTTGAATCTGCGGTTAAGTCCGATACCGTGTGGGAGAAGTTTCTTCCGTCAGAATATTCCTCTCTGATTCCACAGTACTCGCGAGTTTTCT
The DNA here is from genome assembly GCA_932364175.1 of Eruca vesicaria subsp. sativa. Classification (NCBI taxonomy): domain Eukaryota; kingdom Viridiplantae; phylum Streptophyta; class Magnoliopsida; order Brassicales; family Brassicaceae; genus Eruca; species Eruca vesicaria. The sequence goes on from CAKOAT010206265.1 coordinate 315,215, forward strand.
TGTCCAAGAAGGAGCTCTATTTCGCTCTCTGCGATGATCCTGTTCTGATCGAGGACGGCCAAAAGGTATAATATTAACTGAGAATAATATGTGTATCAGAATCGTTGACTTTTTTTTTTGAACTTTTAAACTGAATCCAAAGTTACATTGTTGTCAATAATAAAAAATTTACCACCAATACAGTACTTTAGAAAACAAATTTCTTTTTTTGGACAAACAATGATTTAGAAAAATTATAAACGAAAATATACGCAATTACACGTTGCTTGTTTCCTTAAATATGATGTAGACGTGAAAAAATAATCATATTTGGTATGTGTGTTTATCCGTCATCATTCTTAGTATGTTAGAGAATTATGTGAACAAAGGATGTGATTAAACTAGGTGGATATAGTTTGGTCTACTGGTGCTATATTTTGGTGTAACAGAACAAATAATCATATTTAGCTTTTGGTGTAATTTATACAATTGTTGTTATATTTTGGTGTAACAGAACAAATAATCATATTTGTTATGTGTTTTTATCCGTCATCATTTAATTTGGTGTGGTTTCTGAATGTTTCAATTGTTTTTTCTTTTCTCCCAAAAATGATAGAGCTTCTGGTTAGAGAAAGCGAGTGGGAAAAGATGTATCATGTTATCTTTGAAGGGAGGGTCGATCACATGGGGAACTAGTCCCCAATATTGGCGATGGGTTTCAGTTCCTGGATCTAGGTACGTTACTCCTTTTGTTCTTGTTACAATTCGCTTGTACACATTTTTCAATGATAATTAATGACTAATGAAGATGGGAAAACAAATTGTTGCAATGCAGGTTTGATAAAATAGCAGAGCTACTCAATGTATGTTGGTTTGAGATTGGTGACGGGATGCATACTCGTTACCTATCTCCTAGAACTCATTACTCGGTTTACATCGTGTTCAAGACAAAGAAAGGATGTCCTAATTTGGGAGATTCCCCGGTAGATGCTGAAGTTGGGTTGGTTGGAAAAGAATCTTCTCAAAAGTTAATATATTTTATTGGGCCTCCTGGTCGTGGTCGTGGTCCTGGTCGAAGGACAGAGACAGAAACGAGAAATGTAACGAGACCAGAGGCAAGGGAAGATGGGTGGATGGAAGCCGAGCTTGGTGAGTTCTACAATGATTCTTGTTGTGATGATATTTCGTTTAGTGTTATTAAGACCAACACTCCTCACTGGAAAAGTGGTTTGATCATTCAAGGAATTGAATTTCGCCCTGTGAAAACAAGGTAAATTGTAAGAGCATGATTATTGGGAGATTCTTGCTCTTGGGTTCTTAAAATATATATATGTATATATATATATTGTATATACGTATATAATTGTGGGGTTCTTAGCTTTATGAGAAACTCCACCAAAAATTTCTTAAATAAGAAACTTTCGGTTAAATTTTCCATAAAGCTAAGAACCGCACAAATATATACGTATATACAATGTATGCATACACATATATATATTTTAAGAACCCAAGAATAAGAACTCCCCAATAATCATGCTCTATATCATGTTTTTTGTGATGGATAGACCGATGTCTGGTTCAGTGATCTTCCAGTTTATGCTTGTTCAGTCTCATGTCTAAGCAAGTGAAAAGATTTGCTGTGTTGTAATGTTGTTGAATCTTCAGTTTTTCTGGACTGTAATGTTTGTAAGTTTGATTTGATCATATTCTCACAAAAACAAAACTTCAATAAAGAAATTATGTTTCCTCTAATGATTTACAGTTGTTTTTTTTGTATAGCATTGTAATGGTGCTTCATGTTTAAGTAAAAAAGAGTCTAATAGTATCTAATCTATTAACATTGAAATTACAAACTTGATTAATGTGTGATTTTTTTAAAAATGGCCTTACTTAGAAAATTACATTTCATTTATTTTTCATTAACATGTTGGCCTCATTAAAATATCAAATCATATTAATCAATACATATAACAACTTCACATACAAAACTGTTTTAATTTTATTTCTAACTATATAAATTTTGAAAAAAATATAACAAAATCTTACAATTTTTTTTTAAATATTTTCATATAATAATGCAAATTAATCTCGTAATTAGTGGTAGAATTTTATTCAAATAAATTTTAATTAAAAGTTTATTATAAAATAAATTATGTTATTTACATAATTATATAACTATTTATTAAAAATTTGTATTAAATTAATAAATTAAACTTTTTAAAAAGTTCATTAGAAATACGATTCACCATTAGAAGGGGTTTAACGTAAATCCCGTATAAAACTTACTAAAATAATAAGTCTAAATTATTTGAATATAATAATATATTTATTTATAAAATTCAGTATACTAAAATTATATATTCTAAATTATATATTTTAAACACAACCATGAGTATCAATGATCCTAAATAAGTATCTATTCTATTGTATAACTAAATAAATTTCAAAAATATTTTGCATGCCAACTGTAGAAATCAAAATATATAATTTAAAGGGGCTTATCTATTTGATTATTTTAAATTATTAATTTATTGTACCAAATTTGAAATTATATTATTATGTAATAAAAGCTTATAACAAGTTAAAATGTATAAAAATATTAATATATTAATAATGTCAAATAAATAGAACAAAAAAATATAGTACTATATTATATATATCATTAAAATGAAAATCATATATTTAAAATGTTTATGGTTATATCAAAGTTATACATTTATATTATAGGGAGAAAAAAATATTCGACAATAAAAAAGAAAGATTAAAGTCTATGTTAGATTCAGAAACGTATATATGTATTTTTCCAAAAAAAAAAAAAATAAGTTCCTATAATTTTGAATTTTAAAAACAAGATAATTGAACTACTAATTAGTAATTATCCATTTGATATTGACATAAAATATTAACTCATTTAAAAGATGTATATTGTTTTAATTGATAAAAAGAATTCTATATTATTTAATCCCAATTGAAATTTATATATGTTTGAATTATATTACATAAAAAATTATGCTCCAATAATATACCTTCAAATATAACATATTAAAAAATTGTATTTAATATTTAATCGCTTATTTTATCATTTATTTAAATATCTAATACTAAATACTTAAATATTAGTGTATATGAATATTTTAAATTGTCATAAAATTAAAAAAAATTACTAAACAATAATTATTTTCTTACTACTATTTATAAATTAAATTGAAATTAGATCCATTTATTAGTTTTAATAATAGACAAGAAAATATAAAATAAGTTCAAAATTTTGGAACTTTGCATATATTTGTTTGTCAAATAACTAAAAAAAAATCAACAAAATATATATAAAAGAAGTAACAAATACATGTGAGTTTGAAATAATTAATTAAGTAAAACAAACAAACTATAAAATTTAGGTATTTGCAAGTGATATAAACAATTAAATATATATACACAAAAATGAAAACAAACACCCGCATGGTTATGTGGGTTAAGCTCTAGTTAACACTATTAAAACAAAATCAATTTTTATCTACTAACAAATAATCTAGGTTGGATCATTTCATCTGTTTAATTTTTATTATTTTGCATATAGCAAACTTAGTTATTATTAAATATACACATAATCATAATATATTATTTATATATTTTCAAAATAATATATATGCTAAGTATATTTTCTAATATGGCGTTTTAACAATATTTTTAATATATTTTTATTTGAAATTTTAATATTAACTAGAAATGAATATTAATTCACTTTGATTTATAGAATAATAAATAAAAATTCCTATAATTTTTGTATATATATATATACATAATTAAAATTCATAATTAAATTATTACAGTAAATGATATATAGCATAACTTAATCTATTTACTATCTCTTTTATAAATTAAATTATAACTTAAAAATTACATAGACACAAAAATATATATTCAGACAGTTTACAATATATATCAATTTATTTATACAAAATATGAAAATAATATAATTAAAATAATAAATAATTTTATATTTAAATAAATAAATTATGTTTCCTCAAATGACTTACAGTTTTTTGTTTAGCATTGTATTGTGCTTCATGTTTAGGTAAAAAAGATTCTAATAGTATCAATACTATTAAAACAAAAGCAGGTTTTAATTATTTAAAAATAGTTTAATTTGGACCATTTCATTTAACATACAACAAACTTAGTTACTATTAAATATACACACAAGCTTAACATTTTACTTAAATATTTTCAAAATAAAAAAATCAAAGGATATTATTAAGTATCTTTTCTAATATTTCATTTTAATAATATATTTTTATTTAAAATTTAGATATTTATTGTTTTAATATTTATTTTAAATAATGAAACTGGGTAATTATTTTTAAACTTTATTACAAATGAATATTAATTCAGTTTGAATTATAGAATAATAAATAAAATTTCTATAATATTTATAGACATAATTCATATTTATAATTAAATTATTACAGTAAATAATATATATATAAAATAACATAATCTATTTACTAACTGTTTATAAATTATAAAATAAAAGAATTACATATACATAATAACATATATTCATACAGTCTACATACAGTCTATGTGTTTATGTGCATGTATAGTACGTATGAACATAAAGTAAAGAACACATAGAGATTTGTTAACGAGGTTCGTTTCCTACATCCCCGGGACCACGTCCAGAAACCATTCACTAGAAAAGGTCGTAACCTACAATTGCTATATGGTATTTAGCACACACTTGTGCCTACTACTCTTATCTAGATTACAATGGTTAGAGCAACTACTACTCATTGATTTTATAAAGAGCATAGTTCTCTATAACTTAACCACCAATAGATCTCACCATCTGTCTGGTGGGACGACGCCACACACCTGTGTGACTCTCTCAAGAATATCTTGGGCACATACCTTTTTCTTTGACGGCCTCCTGGTATTTATCTGATTGCTAAACCCTAAACTTAGGGTTTCCACACAATCTTTTTTTTTCTTCTCTTAAAAATAAAGAAGTTCTTCCTCATCTTAAATATACTATTTAAGATGTTTACTTAATTCAGCAGCCACGTCCACTTATATATATCTGTAGTCGCCTCACAGCTTTGGTTCTTGAATGACTTCTTGTACCACTTCCTGTACTACTTCAGGATAAGCACATGAAACACTACAGACATATGCAACATCTTAAAGACATGTTTCAGTACTTTCTCAGACCAGTCAGCATTATATTTTCAATCTCTCTATTGATGACTACATTTTAGAAACCAAGCACCTTCTCAAACTATTCAACACAAGACTAACGATCTCTTCCTTGGTGACTGAGTTTTAGAATCCAAGCACACACTCTAAATGATCCTCGTTACATCAAAAGATCAATCTTCTTCATTTTCTCCACTTTTTAGCTTAGTTTGATGCTCAAGCAATTTTTTTATTCTTCAGAAAAGCTCTCCCATGGTTGAGCTCCTTTTGCACTAAAATACAAGTTCTTACCTCATGTTCTTGATCTAGCAACATCAATCTCCAGTAGATTACCACAAGAATAACAATTCCTCTCCCTGCTTGAGTTCATAACTAAGTTAATACCAACCTCCACATCACGTTTTAACTTCTGGTGTAGGCTGTGGCAGATCCAGTGATATAGTCTCTGCTCCTCTCCCCGAAAATAAGTTATGTCTTCTCAAGCCATTCCAAGACGGTCTCGATATTTTGATCCAAGCAAATCAGACTTGTTTTCAAAACAAAAAACAAACTCCCCCATGAGTTTAGCTCCATGGCATCTCTCACAGTGTTGTCGTCATCTTCCCACTTGAGCACACAATAAGTTAAAAGCCAACCAAGCAAACAATACTCTGCTGCTAGAAGATTTATCTTCTCTGTCTTTTACTGCTCATAATTTTCTTCTTCCAAAGCTATGTCTCGGAAAAAAACTATTAATCACCCTCTGACGTTGACACAAGTGTTGATAAGAACTCGAAACTGTTTTCAAGAGTTGATCTTCTGCATTATAATTGATGATCCTCTGTTCAAAGCCTGCAGTAGCCAAGTTTCATAACCATTGCTTCAATTCTTTATCTCTGAAATTCAGAAGCTCGTAGAGTTGATTTTCCAGACCACAAATCATAGAGAGCAACACAAATATTGAGTACGATCAACATTCTTTGTAGCCTCCATATTTGAAATCCTTGCCAAAAGTTTTTATATTCTGGTACAGTTGTTGATGCAAGAATTGTTCCATTAGGTTCCCCGAACAAAGTATCTACTGTACTCTCAAGACTTCTTACCATCACTCGCATCAATTTCCTCAGTGTGGAAATTATTCATCTCTTCATCCACAATTGTTGAAATCAGCTTTATCAACGTTTGCGTACCGAAACTTATCAAGAACAACACTGATTTTTCTTTCTTAATTTCAGAAAAACCTGCAACTCGGATTAACATCAAGCAGTCTCAGTTCCAATGAAACAGAACATTCATCCTAAATTGGTTATCTCACAACCAGAAAGCTCCCCTATGAAGCATGACCAGACGTCGTATGGGAACAATATAAAGCGTATTGATTGCTATAGTGAAGTATATCACACTTGAACCTGCACATACTGCTCTTGCTTCTTTGTCTTAGGGTTGATTGGTAGAGCATTAACATAAGCATTATGCTCTCTATTATCCAATCAACATTTGGTAAAGAAGCATTTAGAAAAGCATTTACCAAATGCAAATGCTCTCCAAATGCTATTTGTTCAATGCTCTCATATAGAGCTTTTGGGAGAGCATTTGCATATAAAAAATATAAAACTTAATAATATTTATATATAATTAATTTATTTTTATTTAAAAATGTAAACAATATTTTTATAATTAAATATAAATTTATATTCTAAAAAATAAAAATAAAAAATTCTAATTATTTTTTTTAAGAAGAATATTTCACATTTAAAATATAATATAATTTATATAATTACATATATCATTCATTATTTTTAATAACAAACATAACATAATAGAATTTATATATTATCGATATAAACATATTATTTAGACACTAATAAATAAATTATATATCAACTTTTATGATAATTTTATATATGAGTAATTTAGTGCTCTACCAATAAATAAATAATAATAATTTATATATAAATTATAATTAATTTTTATATAAAATATAATTAATTAATTAATTTATATAATAATAATTATAATTTAATAATAATTAATTAAATTATAACTATAATTTTATATATGAGTAATATGTTATATCCAAAAATAATATAATATTTTTAAAAAACTTTAAATTTTAAAATTCATTATTTTTAATAAAATTATGTATTATTAATATATATTATTAATATATATTATATATATTATTTTAAAAGTAATATATTATTTTACTAACTATTATGATAATTTTAAAATCATATACTGCTAATGTTCTGCTAATCACATTATTAAAAACTTTAATGAAAATATACATCTTCTGTAGCATACTGGTTCTGGAGCATACTGCTACTGCTTTATCATCTGCTGTACCAATAGACGGGTGCATATGATGGTACAAGATCTGTTTCAGTAGGTTCCTCAGGTACAAATTACCTCTTCTCAGGACTTCTGACCATCAGTTTCTTTGTTCAACTTTGTTAGAACCTTTAGCTTGATTTGTATTGTTAAGAAGCTAGTCTCCCAAAGTTACCTATCTCAAAATCAGTAGAACAATCTCTGATTTTCTTCTGGTGCAGCCAACCAATCATGAGTTTTAAATCTTCTTATCTTAACCCTTCCGCATCTGACTCCATCGAACGTCCTTTGATTATCTTCAGCGATAAACCCTGCAACCATGTGCAACTCTGCAACCAACTTATCTGCAGAGTCTGTAACCAGTTTTCTGCAAACCATGAACACCAATCAAATTTAAAGAGATCTATTCAACACTTTACTCCTCTGAAGCTATAAGCCTAGAGCATGTGAACATATTTCCTGAGAATATTTGTCTTTCTTCACAAATCTGTGTACTATCACTTCACTATCAAAGATCCACGCTGTACTGCTGCTGTTATATGCATTCATTTTCATATCACATCTTAGCTGTGAACCTTACTCGTTTCAGTCATTGTATTAGACGTTCTATTTCTCTATGTTAGACTCAAGAGCTCGGAGATACTGAACATATATCAAGGAACCGTTGACTGATTTTTCAAAAATTCATGCAAGACCAAACCCATCTGTAAACTCAGTCTGATACTTATCTTGACACACTCTTTTTGTCTTGTATCAATAGCTCCCTTTGAGACACTGCATTGTTTTCCCTCGATAGATTGACTTCTTTTGCTTAGAATATAACATAGTTATAATCTTCCAGACAACAAGATAAACCAAATTTCAACGTAACCATTGAGGGAAGAACTTCTCGATCATGTTAAGTCTCTGAAGAGATTCTCAACATCTATCTGCTCAGGAAAGTCAAACTAAATTCCACAATTATTCCATGTACTCTTTTTGCAACTGCAAACACTGTGGTGATCTTCTTTAGCATGTTCACTGTGACCAAAATATCTTCTCAGATTTCCAAGAGCCTGAAACAGAGAAAGAAGCCAGATTCTACACAATTTGAATTTTGATGCTACCTTACTGCATTAACCATTTGAGTTTCAGAGACCATTGCGACCTAAAACCCATCTCTTGCACAGTTTCTCCTTACTCATATCAGTCAGATCTTGTCCCTTAACAAACCTGCAGTTTACCATTTTCCAAAACTAATGACCTTTAGTTGTCTCAGACATTCTTCTTTCGTGTTCAACCGGTTCTCAGATTTGAAATCACACATGGACATAACTGGTTTTACGAAGAAACCAAATGTGCTTCGAAAATTTCCAGCACTCTCTCTACACTTGACTCCCTTGTAATCACAGTCAAGTTCTCGAAAAATCAGTAGCTCCAGATGGATAATCCACTATCCGTAGACAGCCATGTAGAAACAAGTCTTGCTGAGAAAGGAATTCAAGGCGTACCATCTTTACTGTATGCATCACATTTCTGATGCATTTCCAAACACCAAAGTCATTAGCTTGACATCTTCTTCTTGTTCTTTAAGCTTAGTTTATCATTCAAGCAACATCATGTCTTTTACTCCCCCTGCTTGAATGCATAGCTGAGCCAAAAATATCTTTTTTCTATATATTTAGCATCATTGTGTCATGAACTCGTTCAAAAGCTCAACTCATAAAACCCTGAGGCCTGATTTAAATCCTGTTTCACACCACATATCTCACCAAGAACTTCAACCTTATGGCTTCAGACTTCTTTTCATACATGTGTTCAGTGCAGAGGCTTTTCTGCATATGAGCCAACTTCTTCCTTTACTTGAGTCAAATTCTGATCTCTGTATTCTGGACTTGACAATCCCAACCAGCACCAGTATTATTCTTCCTCTACAAGAGTCGTTTGAAGTTCCAACAGAGACAAAAACAGGCTGATCATATGAGACATTTTCAACAATAATCTTTGCATTCTTTTTGTTGAGCTCTTTTACTTCTTGAGGCTAATCTGTCTCTGCAGTTCTCAGTGATTCCACTGACGTTGTAATTGTCTGCAGAACTTAAATACATTTGCTACAGCATTCCCTTTGAAGACAAGTGCATGTTGTACTGGAACCAGCTCTGAAGTAATATAAACTTTATTTTTGATATTTCACACACTGTCTGCAACTTTATAACATTTTAGTACATATATAATCTAAGAAGATTTCCTAGAAACAAAGGCTTCCCAAAAAATCCCAAAACACAATCCACGTTATATTACAGATGTCCAAAAACAGTCACTTGCTTTCCATATGCAAGTCATACCAAAATAGATTACGTAATCACTTGACCACATTGAAACATCTTTGACTAAGGCACTTTCCAAATCTCCTCCTTGCCTTAGTTCCTGCAAACACCTAGCTTGTTTCTCAAGTATTCAAACCTTGCTTTGGTAATGCTTTGGTGAATATCAGCGATTTGATCATCTGTTTTGCAGTACACCAGCTTTATCACTCCATTTTTCTGTTCTTCTCTTAGATGATACAGCTTGATATTAAAATGCTTGGTTTTGCCATGAAAGACAAAATCCTTTGAGATAGCAATAGCAGCTTGATTATCAACAAAAATCTCTGTCGGTTCCTTTTCTTCCATATGTAAATCAGCAAGTAGTTTTCTAATCCAAACTGCTTGATTTAAGGAGGCATTTGCGGCAACGTACTCTGCTTCTGCTGTACTTTGAGCTACAACATCATGTTTTTTTAACACCATGAAAACATTCCTGATCCAAAAGTGAAACAGAAGCCTGTTGTGCTTCTCATATCATCAATAGATACAGCCCAATAACTATCAGAAAATCCAGCAAGTTTAGGACTGTGAGAACATGTGTACTTATGCCATACTCTCTTGGCAGCTTGAAAATGTAATTCACTAGCACAATGCATAAACCTTGAGAGAGAACTTACAGGTCTAGTGGATGTGAGATACATCAAGCAACCAATCAAGCTTCTGTATTTATTTTCATCTATCTTTTCAGCTCCATCTTCTTCGCTGAATTTCTCCTTTTGATTCATTGGCGTGTCTGTACTCTTACAATCTTCCATCTGAAACTTCTTAAGAATCTCTTTTGCATACTTCTTTTGATGTATAATGATTCCATCGCTTCTTTGTTGCACTTCCATTCCCAGAAAATAAGACATCAAACCAAGATCTGTCATCTCATACGCTTTGAGAATCTCAGACTTGAAATCACCCACTAACTTCTCGTTATTCCCTGTCACAAGCAGGTCATCAACATAAATGGAAACCACGAGTAAATTATCACTTGCTTCTTTGATGTAAAATGTAGCTTCACTTTAACTTTTGACAAACCCCATCTTATGAAGATGATCATCAATTCTTGTATACCATACTCTTGGAGCCTGTCTAAGACCATACAAAGCTTTTTTCAACAAATAGACTTTCTCCTCCTTTTCTTTTACCTTAAACCCATCAGGCTGTTTTACATAGATTTCTTCTTCAAGGTATCCATTTAGAAAGGCTGATTTTACATCTAAATGAAATACTTTCCAAGTATTTTGAGCAGCCAACGCAAGCATCATTCGTATCGTGTCTAACCGTGCCACTGGAGCAAAGGTTTCTGAAAAATAAACTCCATATACTCAGTCTTTATCATTCCTCTCAATTGTCTGATGGAACTTCCAATTAGCACTACAATTAATCTCCACAAAGCTATAACTCATCCACCTCTCTGCACATTATAGCTGCAGAACTCCCGGTCATTTGTTCTGATATTTCATCATTTAGATATGATCTCGGACTCCGAAACAAATTTCCTTGTAATAGAGTTATTTTTTTCTGCATGTATAGAAAGTCTCTGCCAAGTTTTAACTCATTCAGGATTAGTTTGGCCACTCATTTGATGTCTCCACCAGAACTGGTCAAATCTGAAAGTTCAGATAATCTTACTGAACCAGGTTAAATAAGATTGAATAAAAACAAACCAACCGTTAACATTTTAATCTGACCGTTGAATAGCAAGACAGTAGGATGATAAAGATTTTCACAAAAACTCAGCTCAATCGGATGACGTTTAGATCTTCTTATGATACCTGGAATAACTCATGTCCGAGCTGATTTCTGCAGCAGTACTTGTGATGTGTATCAGATGCAGAACATCACAAAGAACTACGAGGCTAAAAACTCTATATCTTGTGCATCAATAAATCTATTCCAGTACCAAAGAATAATCATTATGACATATCATTCTCTTTTGATTCCAGTTAATTCTGAAAATCCTCTCTTGATTAGCACTTATATGCTTCATATCTTTTGTCTCAATAAACACTTATTAGTAAATGAGTTTCATACCAGACAAACCTTCAACAAGGTGTAATCACCAACTGCTTGTACAAGATCCCGACTCATCCTCAAACTTAATTCTAGAAAGGGACTTATGCATCTTGTAATGATGATTCTACAAGGCATCTTGATCATTTGCAGCAGAAGCTTCCGAAACTTCCTTACACTTTTGATGTCGTGGACCTTGATCCTTTAGAGACTGATGAGACTTTGTAACTGTAAGTGCAAAGATGACACCACAATAAGGCAGTACAGAAGGTAAACCAAGAGACAAAACACCAATAGCTTTATTCAAATCTTCTTTAAACAGTCTTTACAAGACCTTGTTTATTCAGCTTTACACGTCTAGTGTTAACACCCTAACACACGTCACTGAAAGATTCCTAAGCTACTCACTTATGTCTCTCTACCGTCAAGTACTTCAGCCTCTGCTTCAGCACGACCCAA
>CAKOAT010206265.1:330065-399551 GCA_932364175.1 Eruca vesicaria subsp. sativa
TTATTCCTCTTTCTTTAAGTCATAAACTTGCTCCTCAAGTTTATTCCTCTTGCCTTTTCTCCAAGATACACCCTTGCTCTCCAAGTCTACACGACTCCAGCTCAGCATCTTGACTCCACATGGTTTTCACCACTCAACACGACGTCTGCCTCAGCAACTACGTCAGCGACTACTTCAGGGCGGACATCTTACATCTTCAGTAACTGTCATTTTCTTAGAATCAGCTAACCTAACATCAAACAGACACTGCTGTCGCCAATAGAACATGATCTAAGCCTGACGTACGCACAGAACAATATCTTTCTGATTTAGTAGCAGTCCTAAGCAAGCGCATCCTCTGTCACATGCAAAAACAACACTTGCTTCTCTTTTCAGCCTCTGAATTTCTAGAAACCCGCAGCTTGTCTCCATGGTCTCTAAAGTGTAAAATTGATCTTCAAAAGTACCACACTGAGTTTAGAGAGAACCTTACAGAATTACAACCTTGAGTACTAGCAAGTTGTTTTCAGACTTCTCATCTTATTTCACCAGAATATCTGATGCACTTTCGGTTTGAAATAGATATGAGCGACATCAGCACATGTGAATCTTCTATCTCATGACTTGGCATACAATCCTTTGCTTTATTCTTGGATCTGATCACAACCCCCACTCCTATCTTCGCCATAGCGGTTACACCAGTACAAGGATTTGTCTCACTTATAACCATAACTCCATAAGTACTCTCTATGTTAGGGACTTTTTTCAGCAGGTGGTGTTGGATACGATTCACCATTAATAGATTCATGCTCATAGTCTTTTTCTTCAATCTCAGCACAGAAACTAATATGTGTGATTACAGCCCTAGTCCATGTGAATATCTCAACTCAAGCTAATATCCTGATCGTAGACAAAAGCCAAACTCACCAACTAAGTAGCTTAAAAACACTCGTTGACATGTCAACATACATCTCAACTGTAGGTTTACTCATCTTTGTGAATCCAGCTTGATGAATTGTTGAGATTGACTCCTCCAATTAGAATCTCCAGAGCTTGTGATTCATGACATACCACCAATTGAAACTCTGACTTGAAAACTCTGAAACTTTAGATCCTTTCTAGCATACTTCATGACAAGAACAACTGAGATTCAGTTTTCATTAGACCTTGAAAATTCCAGCAAGATCACTTCATCAGCACTTCTCTCAGTAATTTTTCTTGATTGTGAAAAACAGAGAAACAATCTCATGAAGAAAAAGTTTCAATCTTAATTACGTCTCCTTCCATGGTTTGAGATTTACTCTGCACCGCTTCTAGATACCTTTACCACAAACACACTTGCAGTGTTTTCCTTAAGTCAGTCTTGAACTCTGTGTCGTCGACTCAATAACACATCTTCTGCTTATGACCAAATTTCATCTGAGGTTCCTCTTTTATGAAGACTTAGTGCAAGGTCTTAACACATTGGCAACTTCTTTTGTGCGCATAATACAAACATATGGAACACCAAAGAACTTTACACCAGTTTTGAGCTTCAATGGTTCATTGCCATCTTTTCCCTTTTTTTTCATGCCAAAATAAACAACTCGTACGTCTGAAACATAATAATCTACTGCATCTAAGATAGTCTCCAACTTTCTTTTGCACCGCCTTGATATCTTTACTACTCTAGTTTAACCTCTGTCCTAATCACTGAGACTTCCTTGCTTTCTCATACGACGGCTTCTCAATAAGAGTTTCTTCTTATCAACCCCAATCCCAATCGATATCAGAACATAGTGGACCTTTCTCTCACGTACCACATTAGATTTTTTTTTGTTTATTGTGTTCATGACCTTCTCTTCTCCTCATCAACTTCCAACATCCTCTCTTAGCCACAATTCTAGGATCATACCCAAAATAAGACGGATATCTACGAGAACCCGCTCGGATACCAATTGTAAGTGCATATCGTGGCTAGATCTATGTGTTTATGTGCATGTGTAGTATGTATGAACATAAAGTAAATAACACATAGAGATTTACTAACGCGGTTCGTTTCCTACATCCCCGAGACCACGTCCAGAAACCATTCACTAGAAAAGGTCGCAACCTACAATTGCTACATGGTATCTAGCACACACTTGTTCTCTATAACTAAACCACCAACAGATCTCACCATCTGTCTGGTGGACGACGCCACAAACCGTGTGCCTCTCTCAAGAATACCCTGTGCGCGCACCTTTTTCTTTGACGGCTTCCTGGTATTTTTCTGATTCCTAAACCCTAAACTTAGGGTTTCCACACAATCTTTTCTTTTTCTTCTCTTAAGAATAAGGAAGTTATTTCGCATCTTAAATATACTATTTAAGATGTTTACTTAATTCAGCAGCCACGTCCTGGCTTGTATAAGTCGAACGCATGTTCTTGAATGACTTTTTGTACCACTTCCGGTACTACTTCGGGATAAGCATATGAAACACTACAGACATATGCAACATCTTCAAGACATGTTTCAGTACTTTCTCAAACCAGTCAGTATTACATTTTCGGATTTTAGACGCACACAATTTTATGGAGGCAACGATGCCATTATGACACGATAGTCACAAAGTTTATCTTTTCTTAATTATGATTTTTTTTCCTTATTAGCTATGGCTTTATATCTTTCCTTTTCTTATTTAGTTTTACCTTATTTGCTTAAGAAGATTTCTTATATAATGTAGCCTCACGGCATTTTGAGAACACACAATTCAATAAACTAATTTCTTCATCTTTACTTATCTCTCAACTACCTACCAAGAGCTTTATACAAAGCTACGCTTACGAACACATATCTTCTAAGAAGATCTTTCTTTCTAACTGATCCATCTTTTAAGTTTGTGTATCCCCATTCTTTGAATCCGCAAGTAGGGTTCTAGTTCATGAATCTATCTGTCCTATTACCGTCTCAGTGGTATCAGAGAAATTGACTACCTCATGGCCGGTCAAGGAATTGAAACTCGTCAGGCTACCGCTCTAAGCGACATAAACAAACAAATTGAAGACCTCTGAGCTTCACAAACTCAACAAAGTGCAGAAATCCGCAAGGATCTAGGAGGAGAAATTTCAGCACTCAGAGATATAATAGAAAAACACTTTGCTAATTCACCCATCAACCAATGTGAAGGAAAGCAAGGAGAAACATCATCTGATCTTACGGCTGATAATGACCCTCACAACATCCCACCCGATCGTCTTGTCCAAGACCAAAGCGCAACAAAAACAAATAACTTCACCCACGACCATAGACAGACGCAAAACCATAACCGCCCTAACAGCTTATCATCACGATTGAAGAAGATAGGCTTTCCTATGTTTGACGGTTCAGAACTCCAAGAATGGATTTATCGCTGTGAGAAATTTTTCTCAATCGATAGTACTCCTCCAGAACTTAAGGTTCGTCTTGCTTCTCTTCATATGACTGGCAAGGCTCTACAATGGCATCACGCCTATATTGCTAACCACTACAACTTGTTCCCTTTATGGCCAGAATATGTTGCTACAATATCTGAACGCTTCAGTGAGATTTTTGACGACCCGTTATCCGAGCTAGTCAGCTTGAAACAAGGGAGTGAATCCGTCGATGTTTATCTAGAAAAATTCGATTCTGCTATGACAAGAATTACACTAGCTCAAGGTCATGCTTTGAGTATTTTCTTGAAAAACATGCACCAACACCTTGCCTTCATGTTCGTCAATTCAACGTCACAACCGTACCAGCAGCAGCACAGATAGCAAAATTCCACGAGTTATCTCTGTCATACACTCCAACAAAAATGCCGCGATCAACATTCAACTCGTCTCAACGGTCAAACTTCACTCAAAACAAGAACCAATACAACAGCACAACACCGACTGCAGCTACCACCATGGGGAATCAAAACAACAAACCACTCATCCCTAACGCACCTCTGAAACACGTTTGTTTCGAAGAAATGCAGGAACGAAAGTGTAAAGGTCTGTGTATGTATTGCGAGGAACCCTTCACATCTGGTCATCAGCTTAAGAATCGGCGTTCTGAGTTCTTATTTTTGGAAGGTGATCCAACAGAGTTTGATGAAGAAATCACTTTGGAGGAACAGATACGCGAGACAACTAGTGATGATTAAGATGATAAAACCCCTGCTATCTCTGTACACGCCTTAAATGGATGTCCTACATTCAATTTCATTCGTCTAATGGGAAAGTACGGAAAAGAAAACTGCATGTTCTCATTGACCCAAGCAGCACACATAAATTCCTCGACATACAAATAGCCAAAAATATCGGCTACTCTTTGACACCGATTAAACCAATGTCTGTTGCTGCAGCCAGTGGTGATTTGATTACAAAGTACAAATGCAGTAACTTTACCTGGAAAATGCAGGGCTATGAGTTCAAAACTGAAACAAGAACACTACCGTTGGGATTAGGATGCAGTGATCTCGTGTTGGGCATCCAATGGATCTCCACTTTAGGTCCTATCCTCTGGGATTTCATGAAATTTAGAATGGAGTTCAACTTTAGCGGGTTGAAACATGTTCTTCGAGGGTCAACACCAAACGTCTCTGAAGTTATTATGGGGAGCAACTTAAACAAACTGATTTTGCAGGAACCGCAACTTGCTCTACTTCACTTACGAGAGGTTAACGACACAATGCTTCCTCAACAACCACTCACCCGTGATGCTATCTTCTATCACATCGAAGACAACAACCCACAACTCGATGAGTACGGATTGCTCTCCTACAGTGACGTCTTTGACGAATCATCATCTCTCCCCCCATTTCGAGAAGGCTTCAACCATAAGATACCACTTGAAACATGAGCTAATCCTGTCAATCTATGCCCATACAAATACTCATCATTACAGAAGGACTCGATTGACAAGATGATTGGCGAGATGCTTGCTCAGGGAATTATTCAATATAGCTCCAGTCCTTATGCTTCCCCAGTGGTCCTTGTGAAGAAGAAAGATGGTTCATAGAGAATATGTGTGGACTACAGAGGCTTAAACAAACAGACAATCAAGGATAAATATCTGATACCCCTATTGGAAGATCTCTTAGACGAGTTGGGAGGTGCCAATTGTTTTTCAAAATTGGATTTACGCGCCGGTTCCATCAGCTGCGCATGTCACCAGAAGATGTTTACAAAACAGCATTCAAAACCCACTCTGGTCACTACGAATACCTCGTTATGCCTTTCGGCCTCACCAACGCCCCATGCACTTTCCAAGGTTTGATGAATCATGTTTTTCAACCAGTCCTCCGCAAATTCTTGCTTGTCTTCTTCGACTATATTTTAATATACAGCAAAACGTGGGATGATCACCTCGTGCATCTAGATATGGTCTTGGCAATCTTACGACATCATCAACTTTACCTTAAACAGTCAAAGTGTACATTCAGAGCAACAAAGATCGAATACCTCGGTCACTTCATCTCCTCCGATGGCGTAAGCACCAATCCAACTAAGATAAAAGCAGTAGAAGGCTGGCCTATTCCGAGAAACCAAAAGCAAATACGTAGCTTCTTGGGTCTTGCGAATTACTACAGATGCTTTATACAAGGTTATAGCATAATAGCACGACCTCTCACTCTACTGCTACATAAAAATGGTTTCTCATGGAGTCCAGAGTCAAACACCGCCTTTCAAGCTCTAAAAACAGCTTTAATGTCAGCTCCTGTCCTTGCCTTACCTGATTTCTCTAAGCTGTTCGTCGTTGAAACAGACGCATCTCAAACTGGTATCAGCGCAGTATTCATGCAGAATAATCATCCCATCTGATACATCAGCAGAGCATTAGGACCTCGCCACCAGAATCTCTCTCTGTCTACAAGAAGGAGCTTCTTGCAGTGGTTCATGCAGTACATACATGGAATGCAAACCTAGCCCACAACATGTTTATTATCCGCACTGATCAGTGGAGCCTAAATTTTTTATTGGAGTAGAAGATCACTACACCTTTTCAACACATGTGGCTATCAAAATTGATGGGTTATACGTTTGAAATTCACTACAAACAGGGCAAAGAAAATGTCGCAGCAGACGCGCTTTGCCGAGTTTCTGGTTCTCAGTTGCTTCAAATCACGTTATCTCAGGTCCATCATGGATTCTATGAGGAACAGAAATCTTTGTGGGAAACTGATCCAGTTCTTAAAAAGATCATTTCAGAGCTGCAGGTAAATAAATCTCTTCACCCAGCGTATTCATTCATCAACGGTGAGTTACGCCGCAAGGGAAAAATTGTAGTAGGCAATGGTCAATCGGTTAAGCTCCACATTTTTAAATGGCTCCACGATTCAGTAATAGGAGGTCACTGATCAGGCCGTGACTAAACTTTGCAACGCATCAAAACATTATTCTTTTGTTTTTTTGTCCTAAGATGAGTTCAGAAACTTAAAATTATGTTTGCAACTGCCATACTTGCCAGCAGAATAAGTATGATTCGGCTGCCAAGCCTGGTCTTCTCCAGCCCCTTCCGGTCCCTTCAGGTATCTGGGAATCAATCAGCCTCTATTTCATAGAAGGTATCCCTCCCTCTGTGTGAAAACATTGCATACTTGTGGTCATTGATAGGCTCAGTAAAAACACCCACTTCATGGCATTATCACACAGTATACTGCTATGGATGTTGCAAAGGTATACATGGATCAAGTCTTTCGCCTACATGGAATGCCCAAGGACATTACCAGTAACCGTGATCCACCTTTCTTGAGCGATGTGTGGAGAGAAATGTTTAGAGTTCATGGAGTCGATCTCAACTTCTCTACAGCATATCACCCTCAGTTCGATGGCCAAACAGAGGTTACTAATAAGACTCTGGAAACGTACATACAGTGTATGGTATCTGATTCTCCACGCTCTTGGAGTTCCTGGCTTCCCCTCGCAGAATGGTGGTACAACACAACATATCACTTCATAGTACGCTTTTTGAGATCATTTATGGACAACCACCTCCGATTCACATGCCTTACCTACCGGGAGAAAGTTCTTCTCAAGCTGTTGACAGGACACTTCAGAAGCGAGAAGTGGTTATTGATATGATGAAATTCCACCTCCTACGGGCTCAAAACAGAATGAGACAATATGCAGACTTTCGACGTTCTGATCGTGAATTTAAAGTGGGAGATTATGTATACTTAAAGCTACAGCCGTATCGCCAGCACTCTCTCAAGGGACGACACATGCCTCATAAGCTCTCACCTTTTTGAATCCAAGATCGTGTTGGTTCGCGCGCTTACAAGCTTGAGCTACCTCCAACCTCTGCAACCCATAATGTGTTTCATGTAAGTTAACTCAAGTTATGTTCTAACCCAACAAGCTCGACTCCTACGCTACCTCAATACCTCAATGACATTGGGACAAATAAATAACCTGAGCTTATTTTGGAGAAGAAAATGGTCAATCGAAAAAATAAACTGGTAACCAGATCCTCGTCCAATGGAAGGATTCGACGCCTCAGCAAGCTACATGGGAGTTCTACCAAGATTTCATTGCAAATTTTCCAGATTTCCATCCTTGAGGCCAAGAATGCTCTGAAGGAGGGAGTATTGTGACAAGATAGTCACAAAGTTTATCTTTTCCTAATTATGATTTTTTCCTTATTAGCTATGGCTTTATCTCTTTCTTTTTCTTATTTAGTTTTACCTTATTTGCTTAAGAAGATTTCTTATATAATGTAGCCACATGACATATTGAGAACACACAATTCAATAAACTAATTTCTTCATCTTTACTTATCTCTCAAGCTACCTAGCAAGAGCTTTACACAAAGCTACGCTTACGAACACATACCTTCTAAGAAGATGTTTCTTCCTAACCGATCCATCTTTTAAGTTTGTGTATCCCCATTCTTCGAATCCGCAAGTAGGGTTCTAGTTCGGGAATCTATCCGTCCTATTACCGTCTCAGCCGTCACTGTTCGATTCATTGCCGATGGATTGCATCTCCAGCATTATATCCTTCACAGAGTCCACGAGACGCTAGCGTCGCCGCTTCTGTTTCGAAAACGTTTGAATTGGCAGTTAAGTCCGATACCGTGTGGGAGAAGTTTCTTCTGTCAGAATATTCCTCTGATTCCACAGTACTCGCGAGTTTTCTTGTCCAAGAAGGACTTCTATTTCACTCTCTGTGATGACATTTCTTTTGCTTTCATCATAGCATAGTTTCTCTTTTTGCTTTCATCATAGCATCAACAAAACCAGTTTCTATATACTTTCTAAAATATGAAATCAGTCCAATTACCTCAGTCATGGCAATGTCAATTTGCATATCTTTTGACTGTAATTTTTTGCTAACCATATTCACCACATGCAATATGTCAAACCAAATAACACTAGATAATATTAATTCAAAACTATTAAGTTCATTTATTGCTAAAGACTTTGATTCACTTTGAATCAAAGGATCATTATCATTTTCACTCACTTCAAATAAAGCTTCTCTTATATCTATAATTTGAAATCTAATGGCCTTAATACTTTCAATACGACTTTCCCATCGAGTTGTTAATAATTGTTTAAGAGTAAAATTTTTCACATTTTCTTTCAAAATATCCTATCTTGTAATAGAATTAGCAAACAAAGAATACAAACGTTGCACTACACCAAAAAAATCTTTGACTTTCACAGAATTATTTGCAATATCACACAAGACTAAATTTAGACTATGACAAGCACATGGTGTATAAAAAGCTCTAGGATTTATATCCACAAATCTTTTTTGTACACCTTTTTTATGTCCTTTCATATTTGATTCATTGTCATAACCCTGATCTCTCACATTACCTAAATCAAGATCTAAAGATTTTAATACATCTTTTAACACTTCAAAAAGTCCTAAACCGGTTGTGTCATCTACTTTTAAAAATTCTACAAAATACTCCTCTACCTTATAAAAAATTGAGGAAAAATGAACGCACCTTAGAATTCGTGTCATTTGCTCTTGATGGCTAGCATCAGAAGTACAATCCAAAATCACTGAAACTTTGTTTGCCTCTTGAAGCAATCAAAATAATTAATTCATTTTGAATATTATGACCAAGATAATGATGATGAATACTACCACTAGTAATTCTATAAAAATGTTCTTTTATAAAACTATCAAATTCTGCTAACATCACTATTAATCCTAAAAAATTACCATTACTATTTTCATATAATTTTTCATTTGTTCCACGACATGTCAAATTATGCTTGGCAAGATATTTTACAATAGCAATAATTCTTATTAATACATTTTTCCAATATTCATTTTCTTTCTTAAATTGTTCTTGAGCAACTTTATCAATAGTTTCATTTTTTTAATCTATGTCTTAATTCAATCGAAGCACTCATGTTAAGCATATGTTCCTTATTTTTTTCATGCTCCTTTAATCTAATAATTATATGCGACCAATCAGAAAGACCATGTTTTGCTAACTGACTTTTTTAATACCTTTCTTAAAAGCTTTACAACAAAAACAAAAAACTTTATCTAATTCTTTGGAATAAACTAGCCATTTTCTATCACTTGTTTCTCTATTATGCAATTCTCTAATGTAGCAAGATGAAACAAATCTTCTGTGAACTTTTTTTTAGGACCTTTTACAATAGACAAATCTCTTTTTGTTTCATTTACTGCTAATTTTTCTATCTTTTTTACATCAAACATGCCCCGATTTCTCGGATCATATATATCAAGAATACTAGCAGCACATATATCTTCTTTTTAAATAAGTTTAGGAGTATTCAAAACGCCTGTATTATCTATATTTTTGATATTTTCATGAGAACTAGATTCACCATCAATAGCATCACAAGAATCACCAGTATTAATATCATCTTTTTTTTCCTTTTCATGTGTGTTTTTTTCATAATAAATTTATCCATAGATTTTATTTGTGATCTAGTAAAATTTTCTATATGATCTTTTTTTTTTGTCTTTTAGCATGACCAAATGGTCCCGTATTTAAATTAAAAATTCTATTTAAATTAATTAAAAAATGAAACGATAGAACCTGGATTTTTATGATTGTATGAAGATGGAGGAAATAACAAAATGGGAGGTACAGAGAAACTTCAATCTTCTTAATGCTCTCGATTTTCTTTTGTCGAAGGTACGGAGAAACTTAAAACAAAAGGGGAGAAAATAGAAGAATCATTTAGATTGATTAATTAAAAATATCATCTATTTATAAAAGAAAATAAGTAATCTCAAACGGTTAAATCAAATTAAGATAAAAGGTTAAAGCTTTGTTCACTGGATTTG
The DNA here is from genome assembly GCA_932364175.1 of Eruca vesicaria subsp. sativa. Classification (NCBI taxonomy): domain Eukaryota; kingdom Viridiplantae; phylum Streptophyta; class Magnoliopsida; order Brassicales; family Brassicaceae; genus Eruca; species Eruca vesicaria. The sequence continues at coordinate 340,299 of CAKOAT010206265.1, forward strand.
GAGAATTGAAATTCAGAAAAAAACATCTTTACGATGAGAAGAGAGACATGAACCCATATTTTTTTTCTTTTTCTATTATATAATTGTGTTACGTTTGGTCACTTGTGTTTTCTATGCTTTTATTAACAAACAGTTACAAACATAATTGGGTGTTTTTCTCTTTTCATAATAACTATTATATATTCAAGGTTAATGGATAAACCTATATGTATAATGGGTCCTTAAAATTGTGGATCCTGTGCTACTGCACCTTGAGCACATGTATAGAGCCGACACTGGTTATCTTCAAAGGAAGTGAGGATCACATGGGGAACTACTCCCCATTATTGGCAATGGATTTCAATTCTTGAATCCAGGTTTGTAACTCCTTAATTTCATGTTACAATTCGCTTGTAAATTTGTAATCACCTTTTTTATAAAAATGATTGATGAAGATGGGAAAGTATGTTGCAATGCAGGTTTGAAAAAATAGCAGAGCTACTCAATGTATGTTGGTTTGACATTCGTGGCACGATGCATACTCGTTACTTATCTCCTGGAACTCGTTACTCGGTCTACATAGTGTTCAAGACAAAGAATTGGAGGTCCTAATTTGGGAGATGTGCCTATAGATGTTGAAGTTGGGTTGGTTGGACATGAATCTTCTAAAAAGGTAGTATACTTTGTTGGGCCCCGCGCTAGTGACCAAAGGAGAGATGTAGTGAGACCAAAGGCAAGTGAAGATGAGTGGATGGAAGCTGAGCTTGGTGAGTTCTACAATGAATCCTGTTGTGATGAAATTTCAGTAACTCTGATGAAGACCGATAATCCTAACTGTAAACGTGGTTTGGTCATTTAAAGATTTGAGTTCCACCCTACAAAAACCAGGTAAATTGTTATATTCGGTTTCTTGTGATTAATAAGACTGGTCTGATTCAGTGATTTTCAGTTTATGCTGGTTTGATCATTTTTTTTTGAATTATACAGTGTATCTTGGACTCACAGAAGTGATCTAGAGTAGTCACCTGTTGCCACATGTATGTCCCTGTCTTTGGTGATGCTGAAATGCTAATTCCTTAGTGGCCGGGATTCGAATCCTGGTGGCTTCAACGTATTGGGCTTTTTATCCTTAAGTTAATCACCACCAGGCCACAAGCCCTGGTTCAGTTTCGTTGTAAGCAAGTGAAAAACCTTGATGTATTGTCATGTTTTCGAACCTTCAGCTTTTTGGATTGTAATATTTATATTAATGTTTGATTTTATCATCCTCACATGAACAAACGTCAATAAAAGAAATCATGTTTTCTTCTAATCATTAATAATGCTTTTTGGTGTATAGCATTGTTATGGTGCTTCATGCTTAACCAATTTTTGGATATTGTGAAAGTTTCTAACTATTCGTATATGCGATTGAGGATCCTTTGAATATTCAATCTTCTCATCCAAGGAGTGTTTTTATGTTCAATGAGACAACTGTATCTGTGGGTGTCAAAATCCACCTACTGTCAAATAATCATAAAAAAGGAAACTTCGGGAAAACCCTAAGTTTCCAGAGGAACCGGCTATCTGCAGAACCGCACAACGAATATTAAGAAAACGATGAACTTTTAAATTAAAACGAAAATAAACGAGATTGAAAGCAAGAAGGTTCTTATTCCGAATATGCGTAGAACTGGTACAAAGAGAGTAGCCGAAAACTTAAGAACAAAAAACCCTAATTGAGACGCAGCTCGCTAACAGAAAACGGAAATATTCCGAAATGCTAGTTTTGGTGGTGAGAGGTCTGAGAATCGTGTATCTTGCTTCTGCCATAGACCTCCTATTTATAAACTCCTTGCCTTGGCCATTCGGTCTTTCCATTTCGCCCAGATTTGACTATATCGGGAATTTTCCATTTTTCTCGATCCTTCCTTTTCTTCCGCGGAAATCTTCTATTTTTCTTCAAACCTTCCTTTTATTTTCAAACTTGACTTTTATTTTCCTCCTGCGAGTAAACCATCAAAACGTTATCGAATCTGCGGGTTAGATTCCGTTAAGATCGCGAGATGGGTTTTTATCGCGTTTTAGGACCTTCTGGGCCGTTTTGCGATAAATCCGTTTTCCGACATTTTACGGGATCGTTTCCTGATCTGATGTCGTTTTTAATAAATTCCTCAAGCTAATCGTAAGGTTTTACGATTTACTCGACCTTTTAATTAAAAACGTGTTTTTTACGATTTACTCGACGTTTTTATTAAAAACGCGTTTTTTCTGATTTCAACGAGAAATCTCGAATAAATCATATGTTTTAGGCAATGTTCGGTGTTTCGTTTAACGTCACCATTTTATACGATTTCTTCGAGTTCTTTATCGAGAAAAGCGAAGTTTTACGGTTTTTATCGTAAAACTCGAACGATAGGTCGGATCGAGATGGAACGGGAGATGTTTCGGCCGTGGTTCAGAATGCGACCGTGTCGAATGACGTAAGTTTCAAATCGGGAATGCGGGAGACCGAGGCTCGGGACGTCCAGGAAGTTTCTAGTTCCGGCTTAGTTCGCCGGTGGGCGAACTAGTCGAGTGTTTCCTAGCTCGCCGATGGGCGAACTAGTCGAGCATCTCCTAGTTCGCCCATCGGCGAACTAAGCCGGGCCGGCTTAGTTTGCCGATGGGCGAACTAGTCGAGCATTTCCTAGTTCACCCATCGGCGAACTAAGCCGGACCGGCTTAGTTCGCCGATGGGCGAACTAGTCGAGTGTCTCCTAGTTCGCCCATTGGCGAACTTAGCCGGCTCGGCTTAGTTCGCCCGTGGGCGAACTAGTCGTGACTAGTTCGCGTTTTACGGCTGTTTCGGTTTTGTGCGGTTTCGTAAAACGATTCTTCGAGTTTTATATAACGATCTTCGAGTTTTATAAAACGATCTTCGAGTTTTATAAAACGATCTTCGAGTTTTATAAAACGATCTTCGAGTTTTATAAAACGATCTTCGAGTTTTATAAAACGATCTTCGAGTTTTATAAAACGATCTTCGGATTTTATAAAACGGCTTCTCGAGTTTTATAAAACGATCTTTAAGTTTTATAAAATGATCTTCGAGTTTTATAAAACGGCTTCTCGAGTTTTATAAAACGATCTTTATGTTTTATAAAACGATTTTCGAGTTTTATAAAACGATCTTCGGATTTTATAAAACGGCTTCTCGAGTTTTGTAAAATGATCTTTAAGTTTTATAAACGATCTTCGAGTTTTATAAAACGGCTTTTCGAGTTTTATAAAACGATTCTCGAGTTTTATAAAACGATCTTTGAGTTTTATAAAACGGCTTCTCGAGTTTTATAAAACGATTCTCGAGTTTTATAAAACGATTCTCGAGTTTTATAAAAGGATTCTCGAGTTTTATAAAACTATTCTCGAGTTTTATAAAACGATCTTCGGGTTTTATAAAACGGTCTGCGGGTTTTATAAAACGGCTTTTCGAGTTTTATAAAACGATTCCTCGGGTTTTATAAAACTATTCCTTTTGTATTTTTGCGGGGAGTTTTGGCTATTAATTCCGTCGTACCGATTTTGACCCCAACAGTTTGCCCCCCAGCTCGTAAGAATCGTGAGGTTCTTGCGAGTGGATTGAGCTCGTTTGGCGAGTTTGGTAGAATTAGGCGGAACTTTAATGGCCAAAAGTTTAAAGGTGAATAGTAAAATTCTTCCCTATAAGTATGTGGAGTAAAATTTTGAATTCTTTACTCCACCTTCTACAACTTATTCAAAAAAAATTTTCTCTCCACTTTCTTTGAAGATCTTCAAACATGTTTTCAGGAAGAAAGACTCGTTCCTCAACTAGTTCCAATTTTCACAATTCTGAGGGAACGAGTTCGCAGCCTCCAGCTTCGGGTCCGAATGAAGAATATTCGTCCCCGTTAGTCGATCCGACGGACCTCGATGCTTTTTGGGCGTTGGGAGACGAGTCGGGGTCCGCTAGGCCTGGGATTTGGGTTCCAGCCTTGTCAGACGTTGATCAAATTTCCAGAAATCCGAGCTCGACGCTTTTTAATAGTATCGATTACATGTGCGAATTTTGCCGAGTTCCAGAGACTGTTGAGTTTCGTTCCCCACTTGCCGGGGAGGGCGACAGGGATGCGCCCGAGGGTTTTTTCACATGTTACAACATTTTCCTGCAACAATGCCACTTATGGTTTCCGATCCCGGAAATCATTGTTCGTTACCTTCACCGTTTGGGGCTATCGATCAGTCAGTTGACGCCCCCTAGTTTAAAGCAACTCGTTGGTATTTTGACGCTGAGTTATGAACAGGGAATCACCCTTAACGTTGATCATCTCGAGGGTCTGTTAAAGCCCACGGGGCAATCGCGGAGGATCACTCTATGCCCTCGTGACGAAATTGTTACGGGCGGCCCAACGCTTTCTACTTCTTGGAAGAAAAATTTCTTCTACGTTCGTATCGACAACGCGTCGGTCGAGGAGGGTAGCATTCCGTTTTTTACGACCGCATAGGGTCGGAGAGGTATGTGAATTGAGTTCGTACGAATCCTCTTCTTCTTCTTATTATTATTATTATTTTTTGTTTCTGTTTTTCCGCAGTGACCAACCCTTTGCCTCCGTATCCCGCGGATCTTCAGAGCATCACCACTTCTCTCAAACGTGGTGAAGTTGGTTGGTGCAGTTTTTCTCCGCAACGCGTCCGCCAAGCGGTTGCCCTCTTCCGATCTCGACTCTTTGCGAATTCTACAATTTACGAAGAGGATCCGTTTATCGGGGAGTTCATTCCGTATGTTCCCTTGACGAGGAGTGGCAGATCAAGCTTCCGAAGGGATAAAAATCCGGTTGTCGAAGATGGTGATTCTGAATGCGCGGCTTCTCCTGACAATATTCTCAAGGATTTTCTTGATAGTCAGACGGAAGAAGGCGTCTGGACGAAGGCGGGCGGATCATCGACCCCCCATTTTCTGGACATTGATCATGATCAAGTCCCGGAGTTTGTCAGGGGGTCTGAGAAAGCTAAGGAGGTACGTGTGTTTATTGTTTTCTTTTTCGAGCAGTTTTTATGGTATCGCTTAATTCTTTTATTTGGTAGGGTTTCCTTATCATGAGCCGGGCCCTAGACAACCGTTCCGCTGAGGCTCGCCTTGCCGAGCTTCGAGCGAACATGGCCGAAAAGGAAGTTGCTCGTCTTCAGGCAGAGGTCGAGGCCAACCAAGTCGAAGAAGCGGTTGCGAGGGAGGTTGCTCGCGTGAGGGATGAGTGTGCGGCTAGGTCTCGTCGTGCCAAGGAGCTTTCTGACCAAAGGATTCGTTGTGCTCGTCGTGCGGGAAAACGAGAGGTTGCCGAGGAGATGAAGGCTCGTCGTGAGCGATTTGCAACCGGTTGTTCGGATGCGGAAGCTGTTCAGCGAGCGCATGGTGATTATCGCAAATGTCGCGGGATCGTTCATGGGTTATCCCTAACTCAGAACGAAGGGTATTCGTTTGCTAAGGAATTCCCCGCGCGGCGGGAAAACCTAAATCGGGAAAGAGATATGCAGTCCGAATTTTTCGACCTTAAGGCGCGCATGTGGGATCAATGGAATCCCATCGTGGTGTCGCCGGATTCGGTCGAAGTTGGTCCTGGGATTTCGGACGTGGATGGTGAAGTCGATCAGCCTGCGTTTGATGACTTCAATGTGTGATGTTATTAGTTTTTCGATTTTGTTGTTGTTTTTCCGGGACTGGCCGTTGGTGGCTTTGAATCCTTACCGCTGGGCGGTGTGTATTCGAAAGACTTTCTTAATAAAAATATTTTCTAAGTATGAAATTCGTGTTTTGCGTTAGATGTAGAGGGAAGAATACGAGTTGTCATCTCGTATCTAACTCTTTGGTGTAAATCGTCCGATTCGTTAACTCGGGAGATTTCGATTTTCGCGAGTGTTTAGATGTGGGCGAAGAGACGTGCCTTTGAGACGTTTGCGACCAGTGTGCTGGGTTTAGAGCAAGACCTAGGTTTACTTTCGGATTGGGGCTGTGCGATGACTAGTCGGCTTTCGTTTTGCCCGTTTCGATTTTAACCTGATTCCATACCGATTTAGAATCCGCGATAGGTTCTCGGCTTACAAGATTCGTCTGGTTGGAACCGAGCATCTCACCGGGAACAATATCTAAGTTGCCCGGAAGTGCTGACCAAAAATTTGGATTTCTTTTATAGCGCGCTATTTTATCCTCGTCGGATGTATGCGGACCGATAGGTCGGTGCGTTTTTTTAGGACGGCTAGCGTGCTCGACGGGGCCAATCGCCGAGCGTTCGTGTTTTTATAGTTGGGAACGGACTTTTGGGAAATAGTTTTCTTTAAGAGTTTAGGCGACGTCTCGCCAGTTCTTTCCAAAAATATTTTGATATGCAAGTTTTTATAAAAACGATTACGTAGTTGTTACGGCGGAAGCAATTTTCCGGATTTGCGTTTGTGATAGTAGCGGAGATATTCTAACTTTGTCTTTTAAAAATTTCAAAAAATTTTCGATTACAAAGCTAAAAGAAATTTTGTAAAAAATTTTGGGAGTATACGAATACTCGTATACTCACCCACTCCCCCCCCCCCCCCCGTTTTGGAAGGGGGGGATAGCTGAACTCGTCTTTAAGCGAGCTGCCTACGTATTCCTTTCGGAAATCAAGCCATCTCGTAGTTCTGATTGTTTGCGCGGGTGTGCTTACTCGGCTGTCGCAGACTTCTCGATCGCTTCAGTTGCGGGATCGATGTCTTTGTCCGGGATTGTCTCCTCCGGTCGGGTGGAAGCGATGGGTGCGGAAACTTCTGGTTTCTCGGCCGTTGCTTGCTTTGGGTCGTCTTCTGCGGGCGGTGGCGTGACCTTTACCCGTTTTGGTTTCACGATCGCGACCGCCAATTGCCTCAGCTTATGTTCGGCAAGGAAGCAAGATCGCGATTGTCTTTGGCATCCCCAAATTACTGCGACTCCCGTAGGCGTCGGGAATTTGATGCCTAAGTGATACGTGGATAGGACCGCCTTCATGGAATTTATCCAAGGCGTGCCCATAATCACGTTGTAGATAGCCGGGAAATCGACTACCGCAAAGTTAACGATTTTCGTCACTTCTTTTGCGGCGACCGGTAGTCGGATTGATCCCAGGGTCATTGACGTTTCGCCGGAGAAACTAGTCAACGGTTTTAGAATCGGCTCGACTTCCGAGAGGTCGATTCCCATGCGTGCTAGAGTGTTGCGGAAGATCACGTTGACAGTACTCCCGGCATCGTTGAATGAGATCACTCCTTTCGGAGGGTCATCCGTCGGCACCTTCCAACTCGAGCCGGTTTCGGCTTTGCGTTGGTAGGATTTTATAGACGAAACGGTGTCATTGTAGTATTGCGATTCGCCGATGATCATGTTGATTTTTCGGTGGTTAGCGTCGTTACCCTTTTCGTCTTGTCTTCGTCCGCGCTTTTCACCTGACTGGTTTCCCTGAGGCAGAGTTTCCGCTCGCGCGTTTCTTTCGTTCTTCAAAAGGCGATCCGAATCGCGGATGAGATCCTTGACGCTAGATATCTCGGAAAGTTCTCCCGTGACCAATTTTGCGGCAAGTCTGGCGCCGAGAACTTTGCAGTTCACGGTGGAATGCCCGCGGGTTTGGTAGAGTTCGCAGAAAGAATTCTCATCGTAATTCGAATTTCTCGTCCACGTGTTACCCGTAGTTCGCCCTTGCTCCGAATCGGAGTTGATGGCGTAGTTATGCGCCCCTTGGAGATCTTGTCCCTCGTGATGGACGAATTTGTCGTTACGAGAGTTCCTCTTTTTCTGCTTCTGCTCGGATCCGTTATCCTTCGCGGACGCTTTCGTCGGCTTATGCTTTTCGGACAGGATTTTGGTCTCCTCTTCGATGGTTATGAAGTCAGTGGCCTTATGGAGCGCTTCCTGGATCGTCCGCGGTTTCTCGAGAGTTATCCACTTGCGGAACTTCGATTTATACCAGAGCGATTTCCTTAACGCGTCGATGGCGGCTTTGTCGCTGATTCCGCTAACCCTAGCCATGACGAGTTTGAATCTGCTCATAAAATCGCTGAGAGATTCGTCCTCCTTCTGCACCAAACTCCAGAGGTCGGCGTCGGAGGTTTCCGGGTTGATGAACATCGAGTACTGCTTCAGGAATTCCGAAGCCAGTCGACGGAAACTTCCGATCGAATTTCGCCTAAGTTTGGCGAACCATTCGAGCGCAGCTCCTTCTAGGTTTTCGACGAAGAGGCGGCAGTAGCCTGCGTCTTTTTCGTGGTCCTTGAGCTTGCCTCGTCCCATGGTGATCTGGAACGCTTGTAGGTGCGCTTTGGGATCGGACGTCCCGTCGTAAGTTGGCACCTTAAGCTTTCCAGGATCGGGCAGTTTGATCTCGGTGATGCGGGCCGTGAAGGGCGTTTTCCGAGACTCGTACAGTAGCCGATCGATCTCGGGTGCGGCGCTGGTAGCGTTGTGAATTTGCGATTTCACCGCTTTTACCGCTGCGGCCGTTTTGGTGATATATTCGCGGAGATCGCGCATCTCGGTCAGACCGCCAGCAGTTTTCCGACCTTGTCGGCGTTTGCTGCGAATGACTGGAGATCGCTCCTCGGCGGTTTTTTGCGTATCGCGCGAAGTCGAGTTCCCCTTCGTCTTCAGTAAACGAACGTTCGGGAGAAGACTCCGGCAGAGGACTTCGAGTCTTTCTTCTCCTAGGGTGGATATCAGCGTCTTCGTCTGTCGAATCGGCCTGGTCGCTTGTCTCCAGGTTAACCCTTTCGATGCTGTCACCCTCGGCTCCTGTTCGTGAGTAGGAGGTTTCTCCGATTCGTTCAGCGTCGCGTCAGGATTGTCTTTCCCGGAGTCTTTTTCCGGTAAGTTACCCTGCTCGGTTCTGGGACGATCCGTAGGAGCGCCAAAGTCCAGCCTTCTTCCGCGGATCTTAGTAGTTCCGTGGGGGCGAATTGCTCGGGTTTTCGCGGTTAGGGTTTCCACCCGTTTCGCGAGCGAACCGACGAGCTTTTCCTGCTCTTCCGATTTTTTGTTAAACTCGGAAAGCATCTTCTCGAGGGTCTCGGCGTTAGCGCTTGTAGCGTTGGCCGCAGACGCTCCTTGTGGTGGTGTCGTTTCAACGTTATCGCGTTCGTCGCGAGTTTGGTTGTTACTAGTCATCGTTTCTTCGTTGGACATGTTGCGGCTTCGGTGTAAGATAGATCCGACCTTTCTCCTTCTAGCGCCAAACTGTGGGTGTCGAAATCCACCTACTGTCAAATAATCGTAAAAAAGGAAACTTCGGGAAAACCCTAAGTTTCCAGAGGAACCGGCTATCTGCAGAACCGCACAACGAATATTAAGAAAACGATGAACTTTTAAATTAAAACGAAAATAAACGAGATTGAAAGCAAGAAGGTTCTTATTCCGAATCTGCGTAGAACTGGTACAAAGAGAGTTGCTGAAAACTTAAGAACGAAAAACCCTAATTGAGACACAGCTCGCTAAAAGAAAACAGAAATATTCCTAAATGCTAGTTTTGGTGGTGAGAGCTCTGAGAATTGTGTATCTTGCTTCTGCCCTAGACCTCCTATTTATATACTCCTTGCCTTGGCCATTCGGTCTTTCCATTTCGCCCAGATTTGACTATATCGGGAATTTTCCATTTTTCTCGATCCTTCCTTTTCTTCCGCGGAAATCTTCTATTTTTCTTCAAACCTTCCTTTTATCTTCAAACTTGACTTTTATTCTCCTCCTGCGAGTAAACCGTCAAAACGTTATCGAATCTGCGGGTTAGATTCCGTTAAGATCGCGAGATGGGTTTTTATCGCGTTTTAGGACCTTCCGGGCCGTTTTGCGATAAATCCTTTTTCCGACTTTTTACGGGATCGTTTCCTTATCTGATGTCGTTTTTAATAAATTCCTCAAGCTAATCGTAAGGTTTTACGATTTACTCGACTTTTTAATTAAAAACGCGTTTTTTACGATTTACTCGACGTTTTTATTAAAAACGCGTTTTTTATGATTTCAACGAGAAATCTCGAATAAATCATATGTTTTAGGCAATGTTCGGTGTTTCATTTAACCGTCGCCATTTTATACGATTTCTTCGAGTTCTTTATCGAGAAAAGCGAAGTTTTACGGTTTTTATCGTAAAACTCGAACGATAGGTCGGATCGAGATGGAACGGGAGATGTTTCGGCCGTGGTTCAGAATGCGACCGTGTCGAAAGACGTAAGTTTCAAATCGGGAAGGCGGGAGACCGAGGCTCGGGACGTCCAGGATGTTTCTAGTTCGCCCACCTACGAACTAAGCCGGGCCGGCTTAGTTCGCCGATGGGCAAACTAGTCAAGTGTTTCCTTGTTCGCCCATCGGCGAAATAGTCGAGTGTCTCCTAGTTCGCCCGTGGGCGAACTACTCGTGATTAGTTCACGTTTTACGGCTGTTTCGGTTTTTTGCGGTTTCGTAAAACGATTCTTCGAGTTTTATAAAACGATCTTCGAGTTTTATAAAACGATCTTCGGATTTTATTAAACGGCTTCTCGAGTTTTATAAAACAATCTTTAAGTTTTATAAAACGATGTTCGAGTTTTATAAAACGGCTTCTCGAGTTTTATAAAACGATCTTTAAGTTTTATAAAACGATCTTCGAGTTTTATAAAACGATCTTCGGATTTTATAAAACGGCTTCTCGAGTTTTATAAAACGATCTTTAAGTTTTATAAAACGATTTTCGAGTTTTATAAAATGGCTTTTCGAGTTTTATAAAACGATTCTCGAGTTTTATAAAACGATCTTCGAGTTTTATAAAACGGCTTCTCGAGTTTTATGAAACGATTCTCGAGTTTTATAAAATGATTCTCGAGTTTTATAAAACGATTCTCGAGTTTTATAAAACTATTCTCGAGTTTTATAAAACGATCTTCGGGTTTTATAAAACGGTCTGCGGGTTTTATAAAACGGCTTTTCGAGTTTTATAAAACGATTCCTCGGGTTTTATAAAACTATTCCTTTTGTATTTTTGCGGGGAGTTTTGGCTATTAATTCCGTCGTACCAATTTTGACCCCAACAGTATCCTAATCAAAGATGGCAATGGTATTGTTCCCGTGTTTTTTTTTTTTTTTTTGAGTTGAAATGTGTGCTACCGTTATTGACTTCTTGTTAATAAAGCTTTCTATTTTCGGAAACCAAAGAGTTTATGTTTAGACAAAGCGAGAGGGAAGGGGACTAAAACGTTATCTGGGAAGGAACTTCATCTCACATAATTGTAATGAATCTCAGATGCTGAATCTAGCTAACTTCTTTTTATAGTTGGCATATCGTGTTAGGAATAATAATCTCAGGATGTTTATAAGGGACCAGTGCGCTTTCAAATTATTTATGGACCATATTCAAAAAATACGAATGGTATATTTTAAAATAATGATATTGTGTATGTTTAGATTTTTTAAATTATAAACTTTTAAATTTAGAAGTTACATTAAAAATTTTAAGTTTCATATCCTAATTTATATGTCTACATGAAAATTGTTTTTATAGAATCGGGATAATTTTAGTCCACTTGCAGATGTAAAAAGAGTGTTTTGTAAGGAACACGAACTAATATATTCATTGTCAATTAGTCTTGAGTTGAAAACTACTAAAAATTTAACAACTCATCCCCCATAATGTTGCATTCAATGTGTTATGAAGGTTCAGCTTTTCCGGTATTAGACTAACCGGAAAAACTGATAGATTGAATCTCGGGCCTAAGCGTTAGCGGTTTTAGCCTAGTATACAAGGCAAAGGATAAATTCAAGATGTACAAAAAAGCGTGGGAGTTGGATTGACTGAACATGAAAACTCTAGAGGATAAAGAAAAGTGGAAAAGGCAGAATTTAACGTAACTAGAGAAGAGGAGAGGCGGGTGGATGGAGCTAAAGTTTGGAGAATTCTTTAACAAAGGAAGATTCATGGATGATCGCTATAAAATTAGTTCTTATATAAGTGAAATCAAATACAGCTATTGATGATTGTAACTATTGTTTGTGACTATTTCCTCTTTTTAATGTTTTTGTAATTCTCACATGTACCATTTCAATAACAGTGTATTATTTGAATCGGCTACACACAAAAATGTTGTAGATGTGAGAGCGAAAACCAACAATAAAGATTTTGGTACTGAGTTTTTCAATTTAGGGTACGCTAATTCTAATGATAATGAAACAACATAATACCGTTCGTTGAAAGTGTTTTTTTTAGTGTGTTCGTAATGACATAATGCTTTGTGTTCATTTGTTGAGCTTGACACGTCTTTTCCTACATTTCTTACATATAGGGTACGCTACATCAAACTTCGAGGTTACTCTTTGGACGAAATAGGTATGCATCGACGATAGTACCACTAGTCTTTTCTTTCTTCATTATAAATTTTTTATTTTTTATTTTTTTCCTTCTTCATTATAAATTATTCTTCTTTCATCGTTTCATCACAAATGCACTTTCGAACGAGATTCATAGAACTCAAGACGTCTTGGTTTATCAAAGAAAAAGTCTCTAAGGGCTCTATCTCTCTCGCAAGATTCCAGTTGATACAAGCAACGATACGATGGGGCAAAGTCATGGCAGAGAAAGCATCAACACCGGGCCGTCACCGTTCGATTCATTGCCGGTGGATTGCATCTCAAGCATTATCTCCTTCACGAGTCCACGAGACGCTTGCGTCGCCGCTTCTGTTTCGAAAACGTTTGAATCGGCTGTTAACTCCGATAGCGTATGGGAGAAGTTTCTTCCACCTGAATATTCCTCTCTGATTCCACGGAACTCGCGAGTTTTCTCGTCCAAGAAGGAGCTCTATTTCGCTCTCTGCGACGATCCACTTCTCATCGAAGATGGCAAAAAGGTATACTATGGATATTATTCAATTATATGATGGACTTGACTCTGAGAATAATGATCCGCCTACGGCTTAAATTTATCGAGTTTTAACTATATGGAAACATTGATCTGTGATTGACTTTTTTGTTTTAACGTCCGAACTTGCATTAAGCTAAATCAGAAGTTACACTGGTGTCAATAAAATATATTAGATGATAAGTACTATCTTTTTATGTTAGCTAGAATATGCTGTGTACTATCATTGATCTGTGATTGACTTTTTTGTTTTAATGTCCGAACTTGCATTAAGCTAAATCAGAAGTTACACTGGTGTCAATAAAATATATTAGATGATAAGTACTATCTTTTTATGTTAGCTAGAATATGCTGTGTATATTCTTATTAATTAGGAATTTCCCTAAGATCTCCCAGCACACTTATATTTTCCCGAATGATAACGTAAATATTAAAGGGAAATTATATTCACTTATATGGTATCAGAGTCTGATCCCAACAATCCAACCCAATCGATTACTGATTCACCCCAAAATCGGCCCATCCCTCTTTGCCCAAACATTCCAAGATAAACGTTAAAAGAGTCATCATCTCGAGCCGCGTATTACATACAAAGATTTCACATTGGTAATTGGAAGAAATATTAATACTATATAAGATAGATAGACTACTCCACTTATTATCAATTGGTTTTAGGGTTCACATTTCTAAACCATTATCTTTTCTATCTCTCTCTTACTCTCGATCCTACTTCTCATTCTATTCTATTCATTCATCTCTACTCTCTGAGATTCACCTATGACTGCTGCACCTATGACATCGAAACTTCAGCAATGGGTAAGAAACAACTCTCTCCAAACATCCTAATTGCTGTCATCAACATCCAAGGGGAACGGAACGTGTGACCTGAATGAATAGAATAGTTCACCCATGTGGCAAGTTCAATATTTCAATCCATGGACTCAAATGCCTTTGTCGCCATTGGGCCAAGACCTCAACAATAACAAGTAGCGACTGGTAATGCTGCAAACCAAATATATGAGCCAGCGATGGATTTCGCTGCAGCATTCAACCATGACGCTCATGGATCCGTCTGATAATCAGTGGTACATGGACTCAGGGGCTACAACACACCTCCCCAACACCACATGTAATCCTATGTCCACTTTTAACTTTAGCACCGTAAAAACAGTCACCATTGCAAACAGAGGTAGGATTCTGATTAAATCGTCTGACTATATCTCTTTTCCAACATAATATCGTCCTCTCTCTTTAAACAATGTTCTTGTCACACCATCGATTATCAAAATTTATTTTCTGTTTGTTGCTTTATGCGAGATAGCAAATGTTCTGTTGATTTGGATCCTTTCGGTTTCTTTATGAAGGATCTAACTGTAATCACCAAATTTGATATGTAAAACAATAACATGAATCAATATACAATAATATAGTACCGTAATAGAAAAAGAAATGGATTGAAGTAGAGTTGAGATTAAGATCTCTTTCCTTAATCCTTTAAACGCCCGTAGTGTGCTGGTTTGATACGTTTAAGAATCTCAGGATACAACTGCCTATATCTTTGATCTCACAACACTTGAGAATCAAAGCTTGTCGAACGTAGAATCTATGCTATTCTCCCAGACACAAAAAAAAAATAAAAATAAGTAGGAAACTGTTGTTTTGTTTTCCTTGATGCATCCCTATAGAATGAGAAGAACATGTCTTTATATAGCACATAAACTTTAACGTGTGCTTCATTCAGCACTAAATGGAGATTGCGTTTTTATTATCTCATAATGATAATATCATGACATGATTTTTTATTCTTTGTATGCGTGAGGAAAAGATACCATGTGCTTTGATTATCTGAATAATCATTTAGCTAAAGTATTTGGGTTTTACCAATATAAACTTTATTTGATTATTCCCAAATATATTTTTTCTTCATACACCAAAGTGTTTGCAGATTCCCCATTTTACACATAAGAGGATCTTCGCCTCCTAATTCTAATATAGATATTTTATAAATAATCTCACATTAGAATTTGATTTTTCATTCAAATAAACATTATTTTTTGACATATAATTACACTATATCATAGTGATCACAAAAAGGAATTCACCAATTCCATTTGGAATATTGGCCATAGCCATTTGTCCAAAAACAGTTCCAACACTAATAATCAGGAAGACGATTCTCCGCAGTGATCGCACATGAGACTTGTATCCTATCCACAACTCCAAGAGTAAAGCGACAACACAATCTTATGCTTTTCTTTCAGCTTCCTATGATGTTTGGCATCGTCGGATTGCTCATCCAACTATCAAATTTTAAATTTTTGGCTTTGTACTTCTTCTTTATCGTGTAATAAAAGAGATCCTTTTCATTTATGCTCAGCTTGTTAGTTTGGAAAACACATTAAACTTCCCTTATTTAAATCAAACAACACTGTCAAAGAGCCATTCTAAATCATACACTCTGACTTGTGGACCTCGCCAGTTCAAAGCATAAATGGGATCAGATGCTATGTACTCTTTCTAGATCACTTCTCCCACTTTCTATGGGTGTACCCCTTGCGACATAAATATGAAATATATTTTAAATTTGTTCACTTGACCAACTATGTCAAGAGCCAATTTGGTAAATACATCAAGTCGCTTCAATGCAACAATGGTGGCGAGTTCAATAACTCTCAGTTTCATGAATTCGTCACAGCCAAGGTATAACCTTCCGTTTTTATTGTCCCTACACTTCTCAACAAAATGGAAAATCGGAGAGGATTATATACACAATCAACAACGAAGTGCGTAGCCTTCTCCTCCAAGCTCATCTACCTTCCACTTTCTAGGTAGAAGATTTACATACGGCGGTCCATAAACTCAATCTCTTGCCATCAAAAGAAATTAAAAACAAAAGTCCATTATATGTTCTTTTTCAGAAACTGGTATCATTCTCTCACTTACAAGTCTTTAGTTGTTTATGCTATCCACTTAACAACAACTCTCACCTTGATAACTTTCTCCTAGATCATCAAAACACCTCTTTCTTGGTTATCCTCACAATCACAGAGGGTACAGGTGATATCATGTAAACACCAAAACGTCATCATCTCACAAAACGTGAGTTTTGATGAAGGCTGCTTTTCATACAAAAATATCAGCATAACAGAGCAGCCGATTACGACTTCCTGTCTCATGATACCGAACATGCTTCCATCTTCAAGAAAATACTTCAATCATCATCTACGCCACGTCTTCCTCCAACTGTAGAACCTCCACCATTGGAGGCGCCAAATCAACATGCGCCTGCAGTTATTAAGGCACCACAACATGCCATATCCACAAGATCAAAACATGGTATTTCTAAACCAAAATAAATTCTTTCACTTCATACTCAAACACAATATCCCTTACCAAAGAGCATCTTCAAGATCTGAATGATCCTAATTGGAATCCTTCTATGAATGTCGAGTATGATGATATTATTAAAAGTGGTACTTATGATTTGGTGCCTAGGTCTCCAAGCACTAACATAGTGCATTCAAAGTGGCTACAAAAGCATACATATGATGCAGATGAGACTTTTCGAAAGAATAAGTCAAGGCTGGTGACTAATGAAAAATCACAAGAGCATGGAATAAACTACAATGAAACCTTCAGTTTAGTAGTCAAGCCAGTTACTATACATACTCTACTACATCTGGCGCTTGCTAATGACTGGGATGTTCACCAACTCGATGTTCAAAATGTGTTCCTGCACGATGCACTGGATGAAACAGTCTATATGTTTCAACCTCCAGGGTTTGTTGATCCTACAAAACCTAATCATGTGTGCAAGCTCAAGCGTTCAATATATGGCCTTAAACATACACCTAGAACTTGGAATGCAAGATTTGTTAAATTCATTAATAATGGTTTTGAGCAGAGCAAGCTGGATACAAGCTTGTTTATCTACATGAAAAAGGGTTTGGTGGCCTTTCTAATTCTATACGTTGATGACATCATCTTAAAAGCCTTGAAACCAACTCCAAAGAACACGATCATACAAGTGCTGAAACATTCAACGACCGATTCGGGAATCATCAACTCGTTTCCAGGCATCTTTGTAACATTCAATGACAAATGCATGTTTCTCAAGCATTCAAAATATGCAGAAGAGATCATACAACGAGCTGGGATGTCTGATTATAAGCCATGCGCCATTCCAGTTGATTTAAAGTTGAAGCTTTAAGAAGAAGGAAAACCAATATGAAACCCAACGTAATATTGAAGCTTGGCCGGTGCATTGCAATATCTCACATTCACGACCTGACATTTCTTATGCTGTCCAGCAAGTCGTTCTTTTCATACAACATCCACGTGAAGGCCACCTGCTATCTTTCAAGATGGTACTCCGTTACGTGCAAGGAACAAAACATCTTGGTCTTCAGCTCCTTAAGAAGCAAAAATTGACCCTTACCGCTTATACAGATGCAGACTGAAGGATGTCCGACGCCAGGCACTCAACATCATATTTCTCTCTTTACCTTGGGAATAACCTTGTCTCTTGGTCCGAAAAACCTCAGCCTGCAGTCTGCCAATCTAGTGCTGAAGCTAAATATAAGGGGGTCGTAAATGCTATTATAGAAGCTTGCTGGCTATGCAACTCACTTCTGGAAATGGGAAGACCTCTTTTCAAGCCACATTGGTCTATTGTGACAGTGTAAGTGCAGTCTAATTGTCTTCGAATCCAGTACAACACCAGCAAACCAAACACATCGAGATCGACATACATTTTGTCCGTGAGAAGGTACAAATGGGTGAAGTTCGATTCATGCACATACCATTTACTCTCCAGTACGCAGACATTATTACCAAAGGGCTTCCGACCAGCCTGTTCACAGAATTAGATCTAGTCTTGGCGTGATTGTACCTATGCTCCAACTGCGGGAGGTTATTAGATGATAAGTATTATCTTCATATATTAGATATAATATTCTGTGTATATTCCTATTAGTTAGAAACTTCCCTAAGATCTCTCAACATATTGTACTATATATTTTGTTGAATGATAACGTAAATATTAAAGGGAAATCATATCCACTTACAAAGGAGACAATTACAACAAATACATTGATTAAATATAACAAAAAATATGAACAAGTTCAGTTTTATTTCTTTTTTAAATAAGACATCCACCCGAGGACCAACCACATTTTTTATGTGTGTGATCTGTTTTTTTATGCACATTGTGTGAATAAGGTTGTGACTAAACCTCTGGAGTTGTGGGGATTCATCAGGTACTACGTGAAAGAATCCGTCAAGGAATTCGTCAAGATTTGGTGATGGAAATCAAACAAAATCGCATAACTTAAACCAAAAGAAGAACATCATATTAGGAAAAGATGTTACTTTTATGGAGTTATGAAAGTTGACAGGATCCTGGAAATATAAGACTTTCATGGAGTTATGAAAGTTGCAAGTATTTTGGAAATATTCTGAGGTTTATGAAAAGAGGCGAATACCCTAATGCAACTAGGTTAACCTAATAGACTCCTACTATATAAGAGGAGCTTGTGTGTTCGCTTCTCTCTTATGCAAGTAAGCCGATTTGTAATCTTGAGAGAGAGAGAGAGAGAGAGAGAGAGAGAGAGAGAGAGAGAGAGAGATTTGTACTTAAGATTATAGTGAATTACCTCCTTGTCAGACCCCATGGACATAGCCATTCTAGGTGAACCCTGGATAAACAAATACTTGTGTCTATTCTCTATGTTTTCTGCATTCTTCTTTTGTTCTCTATTATTTTACAAGCTCTTTCTTCTTACTTACATCATTGAGTTCGTCTAAGAGTGTATCAGCGAGTTTTTTTGTTCAACTTTTTTTTGTCATTTTCGTGGTTGTAACAAAGTGGTATCAAAGAAAACTATTCGTCAGTTTGGTTCAACAATAGTTAATTAATATAGTGTGGTTTTTGAATGTTTCAAAATTTTTTTGTGATATTGATAGAGCTTCTGGTTAGAGAGAGCTAGTGGGAAAAGATGTATCATGTTATCTTCGAAGGAAGTGACGATCGCATGGGGAACTAATCCCCACAACTGGAAATGGATTTCAATTCCTGAATCTAGGTAATGCAAATTCCTTTATTCTTGTTTCAATTTGATTGTAATCTCTCATTCTTATAATTATGATGGTTGATGAAGATGGGAAAATAAAAAACATTGTTGCAATGCAGGTTTGACAAAATAGCAGAGCTCCTAAATGTATGTTGGTTTGAGATTCGTGGCGGGATGCATACTCGTTGCCTATCTCCTGGAACTCGTTACTCGGTTTACATCGTGTTCAAGACAAAGAAAGGATGTCCTGGATTGGGAGATCTGCCTGTAAATGTTGGAGTTTGGTTGGTTGGACAAGTATCATCTCAAAAGTTGATATACTTTGTTGGGCCTCGTGCCCGTGGTAGATGGAGTATGAGAGAGACAGAAAGGAGAGATGTAACGAGACCAGAGGCGAGGGAAGATGGGTGGATGGAAGTTGAGCTTGGTGAGTTCTACAATGATTCTTGTTGTGATGATATTTCGTTAAGTGTTGTTGAGACCGAGAATCTTCATTGGAAACATGGTTTGATTATTCAAGGATTTGAATTCCGCCCTGTGAAGAACCGCTAAACTGTCATATCATGTTTCTTGTGATGGAAGATCGGTTTTTGGTTCAATGATTTCCGGTCTATAATTCAGTTTCAGGTATAAGAAAGTGAAATTTTCTGTTGTTGTAATGTTTTCGATCGAATCTTCAGGTTTTTGGATTGTAATGTTTGTACTGTTTGTTCTGTTAACTAAATATCGTAATATAATATTAAATAGTCCATAAATATTTATAGGTAAAACTAATTAAACAAAAATCAATTATAGTTCTTAAGTTATAAACAATTATTTAAACATAATTTAACAGTTGAAAAACCTGTAATTTCAATTATACAAATATACTTACAATTTTAATTTTTTAAGAATTAATTTTATTACATAAATTAATATTATTATCTACAGTTACATATATGTTATTTTAGTATTTGTTTTAATATACAAAAATTTATTTTACATAAATATTAAAAGTTATACACCATTTGATCCATTTCTACTTTCAAAACATGTAAATAAACTGAAAAGAACATGAATAGTCATACATGATTTTAAATTTAGATACATGTAATTAAACTGATATTAACATGATGAACAATCATTATCATTTTGTATCAAAAACAAAACACGACATAATATATTAGGATTAATAATTAATAAATTAGTTATTCTAATATATTTATGTTAAGCTTTAAGTTTTATTTTTTTCTAAAAAAAACTAAATGATACGTTTAGCATTATATATAAGTAATTAATTTTAAGTACTATCAGAATATTAATAAATAAACTTAAAATATTAAAATTTAATGATAATATATAGTAATTTGTTATATATTACCAATAAGTTCTCTTCCGTAACTTCGAATAACATGATATATTTTCACATTAATTATAATATCATATGAAAAATTCAAAAGAAAAACATATACCTTTATAAATAGTAATAATTTATTACTAGATTTTCAAGTTGCATGCGTAATATGAAATAGTTTTTTTTTAATGAATTAGCTACTATTTTTATTATATGTATCTTTAAAAAAAATATAAAAAAATATCTCTGAATTCAATAAATAAACATATAAAAAGATTTATATTTCATGTTAAATTCAGCCGGCTATTATTTTAACAAGTACATTTACTGAATATCAAAATAAAACAGAAAAAAATAATTTACATAAAGAATAATAACAAAATAGTGAAAGTTTTTATAGTAAAACAGTGGAACTTAATCGAAAATAAATTAATTTTTAAAATATTTTGTTTAATTGTTTTAATGGAAAATAAATATGAATTTTAAGTAATGTGAACACAAGATCAAAATTTATTTTATTCTAATAATTGTAAAAAAAAACTAAAAATGTTAGCCACTTACTTAATAGCTTAACTATACCTTTAGTACTGATACAAAAAAAATAAAATGTATACTAAGAAGTCAACAGAGACGTAATATAAAATAAAACAACGAGAAAAAAAAATGAAACTAGATGACTTTACAAAATAAACCAATTAGAAACATATACAATGATATAATAAAAATAGAACATAACCTCATTCAAAAATTGTAACAATTATATTTGAAACTTGGTCAATCTAACAAAATTGAGACTGAAATTTTTTGATAACAAATAAATGTAATGTAAAATAAGAACAAAAATGTTAAAAATGTAAATTATACTTTCAAACCTATCAGATAGAAAAGAAAGAAGCTTAGCTCCAAAAAAAATAGGAACTGTTAGCTCGGAAGTAGAAAGACTACTCAGAGCTGAATCAATTGTAATTTAAAATATGTCAAGTGAAGACATTTTACGATAAAAAATAAGTTTATTTGATCTAAAAAAGAAGAAGCGTGTTTCTTGAGAAAGCACTTTAACTCGAACCGGTCAGTGTACCAATCAACTCGAACCGGTCATTGTTTTCTGATTTCGTTCACTTGGCCACACTCATTCACTCGTTAGCTCCTTTGCTATCAGGAAAAATGTTAGCTAGGGTTTGTAGATCCGATCCTGTTTCTGCTGCTAGACTGATCTGTACGAGATCTATTATTCCTCCTCTCGCCAACAAAGTGGGATTCGATATATCAAAGACTTAGATGATGTAATTGATTTGCTTGAACAAATGCTTGAAGGAGAGAACTTGAAGGTGGAGAATGTATCTCGTTATATCAAATGCTTAGATGATGCGATTGATTTGTTATGTTTAGCACAATGCTCCATGGATTATGTATGGAAGATAGGGTTTCTGAAGCCTTGGCTTTCTTTGATGAAATGGAATGCAGACCAGATGTCATAACGTTCAGCACACTGATGAATGGTCTTTGCAAAGAGGGTTGAGTTCTCGAAGCTGTAGCTCTGGTTGATCAGATGGTGGAAAATGGTCACCAGCCTGACCTGATTACTTATGGAACAGTTGTAAACGGACTGTGTAAGATGGGCGACACTGTGTCTGCCTGGAATCTGATGAGGACGATGGATGTCAGCCCCATCAAAGCAGGTGTTGTAATCTACAGTTCCATCATTGGTCGCCTTTGGAAAGACAGACGTCATAGCGATGCTAAAAATCTCTTCAGTAAAATGCAAGACAAAGGAATTTTTCCAGATATAATTAATTACCTACAACTGTATGATAGTTGGTTTTTGTAGCTCTGGTAGATGGAGTGACGCGGAGCAGTTGTTGGAAGAAATGTTTGAAAGGAAGAATAGCCCTAATGTTGTAACTTATAATGCTTTTATCAATGGGTTTTGCAAGCAGAACCACTTAGATGAGGCAAAACAAATATTTTATTTGATGGCTACCAAGGGCTGCTCTCCTGACGTAATCATTTTCATTACTCTCATAGGCGGATACTGTGGAGCTAAGAGGGTAGATGATGGAATGGAACTTCTCCATCAGATGACTGCAGCAGGACTAGTTGCTAACACAATTACTTACAACACTCTGATTCATAGGTTCTGTCAGGTGGGCGATCTTAATGCTGCTCATGTTGGGAAATTTAGTCGGATAACGTTTCTTGTAGAGATTAAGATGGAAATTGGACAGCTACTGTAAATGTTAGTCTTCGTATTTAGGAAAAGAATTTGCTACTCAAACTATGTATTTAGAGAGTGTTTTATAAGTCTCTTACAAATAACTCTTTCTGAAAAATACTACTCTTTATTTATGATTGCTTTTGCTTGTTGTGTGATAATCTTACAAATGAACCAGTCACCCCTATTTATACTAGTGAAGCTACCATCTAGATCCTTCTCTTAATCTTCTACACACTTCTTCTTCTTGGGATTCTTGGGTCATGTATTTTTCTTTGAATCTTGGGCTATTGAGAGAGCCCAAAAAAAGTTTAACTTTCAACACCACCTCTTAGACTTGGTTTGCACTTCGAGCAAACTCCGCATCTTGATAAAGTCTTCACGCTTAAGAGGCTTGGTAAAGCTATCAGCTAACTAATCAATTCTCTTCATATACTCCAATTGCACTTCCATCTTGGTGACACATTCCCTAATATAGTGATAACGAGTATCGATGTGCTTGCTTCGACCATAAAAAAACTGGATTCTTCGCCAATGCTATTGGTTACTTGTTATCAACAATAATCTTCGTTGTCTCCTCTTATGGTAGGCTCAACTCTGTTAGAAAGCTTCGTAACCATATAGCATGGCAAACACATGAAGTAGCCACCACATACTCCGCTTCACAAGTTGAAAGAGTGATAATCGGTTGCTTCTTTGACATCCATATGAAACCCGTCTCTCCACTGAAAAATACAAAGCCACTTGTGCTTTTCCGGTCATCTACATCTCCACCCCAATCGCTATCGCTATATCCAACAAGCTTGTAATTGTCAGAAATAGAGTAATACAAACCAAAGTTGCTTGTATCTTTGATATATCGTAGGATCATGTTAGCTTCCTTCAATCGACTCACAACTCCAACAGCATGTAAGATATCAGGCCTTGTGCATGTTAGATAACATAAGCTTCCAACAAGTCTCTTGAAGAGTGTTGGATCCACACTCTCTCTTTCTTCTTCATTTGACAACTTGACTCCACATTACATTGGTGTGCAAACTGGATTTGAGTCAACCATCTTGAACTTCTTAAGCATCTCTTTAGCATAACCTTCTTGAGTAATGAGGTTCCCATCTCTTCTTGCTTTACTTCAATGCCAAGGTAGTATGACATCAATCCAATATCGGTCATCTCGAACTCCTTTGTCATTTTCATCTTGAAATCTTCAAACATAATTGGATTGTTTCCGGTGAATATCAAGTCATCCACATACAATCATGCAATCAATATACCATTGTTTTGAGTTTTGATATAAAGTGCATGCTCATATGGACACTTGATGAAGTCTTTCTCCTTGAAGTACTTATCAATCCGAGTGTTCCTCGAGTGAAAATTAAATAATGGTTTTTTTTACCAAATATTAGCCATCAAAATGAATAGTACTTTTAAATATTAAATGATTTAAATATTAAATGAATACTCTTCATTCTCAAATGAACAAATATCAAGAAATTAATTATTACTAGGTACTTTCCCGAGCTACGGCCGGATTAGACATGGGCGTTCGGTGGCCCATTCGGTTTCGGTCCGGGTTACTCGAATGTTTGGATTTTCGGTGTTATGCTCATAAGTACCATTTGATTTTTACTAATTATCGGATCGGGTTCGGTTCGGTTCCTTCCGGATTCGATTCGGGTCGGATCTAATCAATGTTTAAAATCGCTCAAAAATATATTTTTAAAACCTCGAAAATTGACAAAAAAAATTCAAAATATATATATTATTTAAAAATCTAATTAAACATTAGTTAAACTACCTAAATTAATTAAAAAGTATTCAAAATAACAAAGATAACAAACTACAAAAATATCTTGAATACTCTAAAATATCTAAATCACCTTAACATATATAAAAACATTGACATATTTAACTAATTTTGGATATCTACGGATTCTAATTCGGATTTCGGTTCGGTTCGGGTTATAACCAAAGTCTAAAGTAGTAAGCTCATAAGTCCCGTTCGGATATTTTTGTAAAAAGATTCGGATTCGGTTTTGGTTTTTCCGGTTCGGGTTAAAGCCGGTACTTCGGGCTGAGGTAAAAACGCCTAGGCCTAGCCCGGATTGTGACAACTGAAGTAAAAATATTATTTATTTTTGTTCATTTTTCTTTCCTACATCTCAAGTTCAAATCCCAAAAATTTGGTATATTCCCCAATTGAAAATTAAAAATTCCAAAAATTATTTAATTTAAAGTTTAACTATCACAAATATAATTAGAAAGGAAAATTAATTTAGTTTGATTTATAAACGAAAATTAAAATTAATAGAAAATATTTTAATTATATTTTAATAATATTAACTATTACATTGACTAATTTTCAAAAATAAAATTTATTACGATTTAAGAAGATTTTGTTAGTAAGAAATATTAGTTTTAAAGAATATTCAAAAAAGAGTATCCCAAAACTAAATTTTCATATTTTAACAGTATCCTAAAAAAATATTATATATCATGTGAGTTCAATTTAATTTAATTTCCTTTTATATTTCATATTTAAAAATAAAAAAAATTATGCAAAATAGTATTTAAAATGAAGTTTTTTAAATAAATTTTGTGACAAAACATAAATTTATAAATTTCTGTAGTAATAATTTTATTAAGCACACAAACATTATCATAAAATTAGATAATATATAACACTAAACTATATTTATTCAATGATAAATTTTATTATATAAATTATAACATTGTAGTACAAAAACCTCGCATGACCGTGAAAATCAAGATCTAGTTTAAACTAAACTGTTAATATAATGAGCCTTTAAATTTATACTATCATGGAATGTGTCTCAGGCTTTTCATTTTCCTGCATTTAAGTTCTTACACTATTATGTGTATAAAATATAATATTTAATAAATTAATTTCCAATCAGTTAGCTCATTAGTTTGATAAGAAGACTAAATAATTTGTTTGGAAGTTAATGATTCTAAATTTGTGAATGATATTAGATAGTTGGATTACTTATTTAAGCGAAACAGTTAGTATTATGCGCCATTAAATGAACTAGGGGGTTTGCCCGGACTACGTCCGGGTTATTTGTTTATAATTCTTCGGATTATTTTATTTACAATTTTTTAAAAATTTATACATAGTTTAAAATCAAAATATTGGAAATTGTCTACAACATTAAAGCAAATGAAGATTTTTTATATTGTTGTCTTGTTGAATTTATTGTTTGATCATCTATATATTCTATTTGCATTTTTATACTAATTATATGCATTTTTTAAGCTGCCAATAACATCAATAGTTGAGTCGTTAACTTTTCTATATTATTTATAAAATTAATTACGTTGGATCATTCACATACGATGGGCTAAATGATGAACTAATGAGAAAGGTCGCACTGAAACCTAGACCGGCTTTGGATATAAATTTATGTATTTGGTGTCAAAGTTGATGATATAACTTTGTACATGTAGAAATTAGAAATTCACGTGTGTTGTAGTTAGAGATGCTATAAGCATAACTCTTTATAATAGTAGTGATATACCTTTTATTATTTTGTTTTTAACACATTATTTTTAGTGTTTTTAGATAATTATCTCTTTTTTTGTTAATTAATCCTCTTTCCATAGAATTAATCTATAAATCCAGTGATTTTTTAAAATTATTTTTATTTGTTAGTTTATTTACTACTTGTTTTTGAAATAGTTTTTTTTTTTTAAACTGTGGAAGGTGCCACTGCATCACAATGGGTTTCTGAAACTGGGAAAGCTGGAGATTATTCTGTGAGTATTTGAAGTGATCGATGTTTGTGATGGTCGGTACCTTTCCATGTGGCTATGTGTAACTCTCATATATTATTATACGTTCCCATTGGTTGGAAGAATTGTTGCTAGCGAGACCCATGTGAATTTGTAACTGCAATGTGTGAGAGATGTATTAAAACTTCGTCATTAACTAAAATTTTCAAGTACATCTTTCTCTCAATTATCGATCCTTGTTTTATAACTGATCAAACAAAGAATACATAAAACTACATCCTAAGACATACAAATCATTATCCAAAATTGTTAGTTTTGTAATTTAATAGTAACAATTTTGCTAAAACAATAGTTTGAAGAAGAAGCAAAGGGAAAAGTTGATGAAAATGTATCGATTCTGGATACTGAAGAATTCTTCTCGTGAATAGATAATAACTCTCCATCCAATAAGTTTTTTTGCGCAGCATCAAGCTCTCCCATAGACTATTGCTTCAATTAAACGATAAGACTCAAAGATTTATAAGAAAAACACCTTCTTATTAGCTTAAGAAACTTTCTCAAAACTCAGGCTCTCACAAACTCAATCTCTAAATCTCACAAGATACACAAACACACTTGCATATCTTTATATAGAGAAATGATAACCTTAAATCACGTAGTGTATCTCATTTGGATAACTACAAACCACAACATAAGATTCTAATAGCTCAACCGAATATCCTCTAGTTTAGCTTGGGAACCAAGCCAACTTCAAGATTATCCTCAACATTCACCCCCTCTAATCTTGAAGTGAATGTTCTTCACATCTTGAACTCCAATGAGATCTCTCATCTCCTTAAACCAGATTCTTCCCAAGGCTTTTGTCAGAATATCAGCCTTCTGTAATATTCTTGCAACGTGCTCCACTTCCACTTGATTGTTGTCTACACACTCTCTTATAAAGTGGTATCTCTTGTGGATGTGCTTGCTGTGCCCATGGAAGACTGGGTTCCTTGTGAGTGCAATCGCTGACTTGTTGTCCAATCTTATCATCACCTTCTCGCTGGACTTCTCTAGTACCTCTGCAAGAAGCTCCTGCAACCATATGGCCTGTTTTGCTGCTTCAGTAGCCGCCATAAACTCAGCTTCACACGAGGATAGAGCAAAAGTTTCCTGCTTTTGTGAACACCAAGTGATCAGACAATCATTCAAGTAGAATAGGTGACCTTGTGAAGTAAAAACCTTGAATGACTTATATGAATTTCCAACCAAACTATTCAGAGAAAGATTCTTTACTTCGTAATATATACATAATCAAGAATTATTTTATAACGAAATCAATATTAAGCTATCAAATCGCAGAACGAAACTGAAACATGCAGAAGCCACTATTTGAAAACTACACAATAATTAGCAATCATAAAATTAAGAGAATAGTGCATAAAGAATTGTAAAATTCAGAAAAGTACAGAATAGTGCATAAAGAATTGTAAAATTCTGAAGAAAAAACTTATTCTTACATCAATACATATCAAAATCATGATGTAAGAAAAGAAATAAGACATACTAATGCAAGAGGCTAACGCAAAAATCAAACAGCTATGATAAGCTTAGCATCCATTGTAAGAATTTTTCAAACTGAATTAGGTAGGGGGAAAGTTAACTAGAAAATATGAAATATATTATTATGCGTAACCTTTTGACACATATGCTTTGTGATGGCAAGGAAGATTCAACTGAATTCCTATTTTTTGCGTTTGACGTCTCTGATCTAGATGTAAATGTATATCTTACGACCAATAACTCGGACTATCTAAAATAACAACTGGTTACTGTTACTTAATGTCTTCAATGAGTCAATGACCAAATTACAAACGACACATTAATAGTAGAGAACTACCAGAAAGAAACTTCTCATACGAATACCTTCGAAGCAAATGGAAGTGATTAAGATTGGTGCTGCTGCAAAACGTCATCTTCTGGTGAGACCTAAAAGATGAATGAGTTTTAAAATCCGAAATCAAATACTCAATTTGAATCCATCAAGTAGAAATATTTGGGAGAAACAGTTTACAACATTAAAATCAACCACAAACAAAATATATAGCTCAATTCAAAAATCAGAATAATTCATAAACCATCGTTTACGTAGTCATACCTTCAGTAGACGCCTTAGTTTTGCAGAGAAAAGCTGGTAATTTTCAACTCATTTAGAGGACACTTCCAAAATCCCAAGCTTCCTGGGAGGTTAGCTGTGATCCCTCATTCGGAAAACAAATCATACTTTGTCCGCACAATCTAACACATAACGAAAAATGTAATAAGTAAATACACTCGGTAAGAAATAGGGGACTACATACCAAGAGAAACTGATTTTGTAGAATAAGACACAACTTGCGTCTACAATGGATTTTCATCAGCTATTCTAAATCCAGAAAATAATATGGAGGCCCATGGGTTTCTGTACTGCAACAGCATAAGAAAGGAAAGGAAGCAATGTAAAAAGAAGGTAAATGAGTCTTATGGCCTAATTAAACCTGTAATATGATCAACTAAGACTTGGATTCCCCAACGTTATGGCTAAATAAAACGGAAAAGAGGTATCGATCACGCTCTTGTAAGAAAGAGGAGATTGTTGTGGCATCACTGATAAAAGAGGTAACATGGGATGGAATCCTTTGGACTGTAAAACAATTCACAAATAAATAAAAAATCAGTAACCTCCTCTCAAAATATAGCTGAATTTAACTCATTCAAATATCTTATCACTGTCAACTTGTATTTGTGGCCTACCTCTATATGCACTCCTTATCCAAAAAAACTTGTTTGTTCGGCTCAGCTTCTGGTTTGGTTAGCACTTAAGATCTTGTTCATCTTCCTCTTACTCGATGATTCACATACTGGAGATAAGAATATGTCTTACACGCAGATCTAAAAACTACATAAATTAATAAGTAGATGAGTGATGACCCTATAATCCGCAGAATTTCTCCATTGATAGATAAGGGAATTGAATCAGTCTACAATTAGGTTACATATAAGAGAATGAAAAGGTGTGGGAGATGAAAAGAGATTATAACTGAAGGGTCTGGCTGAGAGATGGTCGTCAGAAACAAAGCGTTTCGTCTGTATGAGCAGAAGAAGAGTCATAGTTAGGTTATAGTTTCTTTGTTTTTTTTCTCTCGTCGGTTTTGATGATAGTTCTTTAAGATGATCTGGCACTTTTACAGCTTTGTGATAGGTTAATTATTTGAACTGATGTGGCATAGCTAATAGGGGCTTATTATCCCCTTTTATTAGTGTAAGATAATATCATGGAACGTGTCCATAGTATCGAACGTACTAACACCATCATCGCCTACACAAATATCAATAAATGAAGGAACATCGCTCCTAGAAAATAAAAAGTGAAATGAAATCACCTACATATATAGGACGATGAAGAACACGTTACGGAAAGAATGACTCGTATCGTCGCAAGTGATTGTGGCTTTAGGAGAAGGATCCAGAGACGATAAGGAATCACCAGAATGGGAACCGTTCCTTCTCGGCTAAAGTGAAGAAAGTCTGGGAAACCCTAGCTGCTAATGGGCCAATCTAACAGTCTTGGTCTGCTAAAACATAGCCAAAAACATAAATAAGAAGGGAGAAGCATGTTGCCCGAAAGAAAAAAAAACAGATGGTGGGTCTCACATGGCAATATAAAAACTTTCTATTGGTCAATTAAATAATCTGACGTAGACAGCTTAGAATTTAATAGTATTCCCCTTTTATTATTGTATATATATGGATTTTTGGGGCAACGTTGAATTATTATTAAACCTACGAAGGGTGAATACAAATAATGAAACTAATTTTTCTCTCTATTGATATTGACCCAGCGAGCATTCTGGAGGATGAGACATCCAATGCTTGATATCCAACAAAAGGTTTCCAAGCTCCATACATTGATTTCATGTGTTAATGATTCGTGAGAGCTCATTTTTTATCACCTTCAAACCAAACATATCGTCACCCATAGCCCATAGTTACTGAAGAACATATAAAAATCTCAAAGCTTATGCTTCTAAAATCGAGTTAGCACAGGTAATACACATACCCGCAGCAATGTATGGACCTTTATCATCTCTAACTATCTGTGGGAACCGAAATTCGCCTACTGTCAAGATTACATAAATAAGGGAATTTAGAGTAAACCCTAATTTCCCAGAGGACCCGGCTATCTTCGGAACCGCACAAGAACAATCAAGAACACGACAAGTATGAAAAAGATGTAAAACAAAAACGAGTTTGAGAGAAAGAAAGATCTTGTTCCGAATTTGCGTAAGAATGGTACAACAAGAGTAGCCTTAGCTGCGTGAGCCGTCGGCGAGATTCCTAACCCTAGCAATCTAAGACTTAAACCCTAGTTGAGACGCAGCTCGATAACAAAAACGAAAATATTTCTAAATGCTAAGTTTGGTGTTGAAAGCTCTGAAAACTCGTCCTCTTCTTCTGTCCTCTGCCTCTTGTTTATATACTCCCTTCCTAGGCGTTTTAGTCCTTCCATTTTGCCCAGATTCGAGTTTATCTAGAATCTTCCATTTATCTCTATCTTTCCTTTTTTCCCGCGGAAATCTTCTATTTATCCTCAAACTTGACATATATCTTCAAATTTTACATTTATCTTCTTTCTACGAGTAAATCATTAAAACGTCGTCATATCTTTGGGCTAGACTTCGCTAAAGTCGCGAGATGGGCTTTTATCACGTTTTAAGACTTTTTGAGCCATTTTGCGATAAAACCGTTTTACTACTTTATACGAGATCGTTTCCTGATGCGATGCCGTTTTTAAATAAGTTCCTCGAGTTAATTGCAAAGTTTGGCGATGTTCGATGTTTCGATTAATCATTGCCGTTTTCTATGATTTACTCGAGATTTTATTAAAAACGCGTTTTTTACGATTTTTCACGAAAAATCTCGAGTAAATCGTATAGTTAGGCAATCTTCGGTGTTTCGTTTAACCATTGCCGTTTTATACGATTTACTTGAGTTCTTTCGAGAAAACAAGACTCGTAAAACTTGAACGACAGGACGGATCGAGACGAAACGAGAGACGTTTCAACCGTTGTTCATAACACAATCGAGCCGAATGACGTATGCCTTGAGTCGTGGATGTGGGAGGTCGAGGCTCGGAACAGTCAGCTTGACGTACGGCGAGCCGAACCGGGTTGGTTCAGCTCACCGTACGGCGAGCTGTTTGTGAAGTGACCAGCTCGCCGTATGTCGAGCTGGCTCGATGCCACCTAGCTCGCCGTACGTCGAGCTGGCTCGATGCCACAGAGCAAAGGAGGATAGTCAGTGGTCTGGCTATCTTGCTGAAATCCTCTATAAATCTCCTATAAAAACCAGCATGTCCTAGAAAGCTCTTGATGTCCCTTATGCTAGTCGGGGGTGGTAGACTCGTCATCACCTCGATCTTTGCTCTGTCTAATTCAATTCCGACCGAGAACAGTTTGTGTCTGAGTACGATTCCGTCATTAACAATGAAATGGTATTTTTCCCAGTTTAGGACTAGATTCTTTTCCTCGCATCTCTCCAAGACCTTGCATAGGTTGTCGAGACAATCTTTAAAACTCGATCCATAAACTGAGAAATCATCCATGAATACTTCCATAGTTTTCTATCATATCAGCGAAGATTGACAACATGCAGCGTTGGAAAGTAGCTGGTGTGTTACACAGACCAAGTGGCATCCTCCGATATGCGAAGGTTCCATAGGGGCATGTGAATGTTGTCTTTTCTTGATCATCCGGATGTATCGGGATTTGGAAAAATCTGGAATATCCATCAAGAAAACAATAGTATTGGTGATTGGCTAATCTTTCCAACATTTGGTCAATAAAAGGCAGAGGAAAGTGATCTTTCCGGGTTGTGGAATTCAGCTTCCTATAATTGATACACATTCGGTGTCCAGTCATAGTTTTTGTTGGGATTAGCTCATCTTTTCCGTTCTTAACGATTGTAATACCTCCCTTTTTGGGTACTACGTGGACCGGGCTTACCCAATTGCTATCAGAAATTGGATAGATTATCCCTGCATCAAGCAGTTTGATGATTTCCTTCTTCACGACTTCCTGGAAATTTGGGTTTAGTCGTCTTTGATGCTCTATGGATGACTTAGATTTGTCCTTCAGATGGACCCGGTGCATACAAAGGTCAGGAGAGATGCCTGGGATGTCATCTAAAGATTATCCAAGTGCTTTCCTATGCTTGCGAAGTTTGTTCAGTAATAGAGCAAGTTCCCCATTAGTGAGATTTGCGTTAACTATCACTGGATAGGAATTGTCCATGAGAAAATCATACTTGAGCCCAGTGGGTAACAGCTTAAGCTCCACATTCGGTACTTTCTCTTTTGTGAGATTTCCAAATGACGGCGGGTGTCGATCGATATTAGTATTCAGATATCGATATTGATCTTTGATTCATCGTCGCCTTTGGTTTCAATACCTGAGGTTCCTTGACCAGTCTCCATGAGACGATCGCACTCGTCTGCTCTGTTATCTATGCTGAAAACTTCGTTCTGAGCAAGTACAAGCTCATTTTCCAAATGATCATCCGAGTACGATTTCTCAAAATATTCTTGGGTCAGCTCATCAATCTCATCTACATAAGATGATTGTTTATCTATCAAAGGAAGTGTGATGATCTTTTCCATATCAAATCTCATAGGATGTTGCCTATGTGAAGATTTATTCGTCCTTCCTTGACATCGATAATGGCGTTTGCAGTAGGGAGGAATAGTCTACCTAATAGAAACAGATCCCTTGGTTCGTTCTTGTAATGCAGCACAAAAAAATATGTTGGGACAACGCATCCATCGATTTTTACAGGTACATCTTCAAGTACTCCTTCCGGGACCCTAACAGATCTATCGACGAGAACTAATTGGATGTTGGCTGGCGTAAACTCAGTGTACCCAAGGAACGTTGCAACGGAGTGCGGCATTAAATTTGCGCTAGAGCCTAGATCACAGAGTGCTCTCGGAAATAGCTGATCTCGAATTTTGCATCTGAGGACGAAACTACCAGGATCGGGTCTCTTTTCTGGGGTTTCGCTCTGAATTATTGCGCTAACCTCTGCAGAAATCATCATGACACTGCGTTTCTCTGTTGAAAAACTCTTGGTTGTCATTCCCTTGACATACTGTCTTATTGT
Organism: Eruca vesicaria subsp. sativa; assembly: GCA_932364175.1. Classification (NCBI taxonomy): domain Eukaryota; kingdom Viridiplantae; phylum Streptophyta; class Magnoliopsida; order Brassicales; family Brassicaceae; genus Eruca; species Eruca vesicaria. The sequence continues at coordinate 373,665 of CAKOAT010206265.1, forward strand.
TGATGAAATTCTGAGGGCGTTAATAAGTGCTATCTCCACTTTAACTCGTTCGAAAGCTCGTCTACAGATTTCATTGTCTATGTTGCGCTTAGTATTAGGTTTTGGAGGGTAGGGAGGTAAAGTGTTGTACACCCGTTCTATAGTCGGTCTTGTGGGTGTTGAATTCTCTTTCGAATTCGTGGGGGTTTGTCGATCGATATTGTTATTTTGGTATCGATCGACATCGACGGTTTCCTCTCCATCGAGAATGATCACCTGCTCCTCAGTTTCCTTAGAATTTTTATTCGTTTCTTTGTTCTGAGGGAGTTCAGATCTCGAATTGCGGAGTAGCACGGGGTCTGGAATGGGTTTATCCGTTTCTAGAATTTCAGCATTTCCTTCCGAAGGAGTGCTTTTCCTAGTAGTCGGAGTTAACTGTTTTCCATTTCTCAAGATTACAGCACTTACGTGACGTCTCGGGTTTGTATCAGTCTTTCCTGGTAGACGTCATGCTTCCCACTTGATAGCGATAGCATTGTTGGCGATATCGCTTTCTAAACTTCTAATTTGTTCATACAAAGCGTCAAGTTTCTTTGACACTTCGCAGTAAGCAATATTCAGCTTTGTTTCTAGGTCATTCTTTAACCTCCGATTTCCTGTGAAAGCATGGTTTAATCTAGCTTGCGCCCTTCCTTGGTGTGATCCAATGAGGGTGTCGTAGTTTTGGGTAAAACTATCTATGTTAAGAATGTGTTCCTGAGGGCTTCCATGTCTAAAGAATGTTTGCTCAATGGACTGGACATTCTTATCGCCTTGGATTATATCAGGTTTCTTTTCCTTTATCAAAGAATGAAGTAGATCCAAAGATTGCTTAATTTCATCTATTTGAAAATCGTTTCTGAATCTAGCTTCTCTTTCTTTATCTTCATTTTCATAAGATTTAACCATCGCTATGTTTTCAATCAAACGATTTGCTTCGTCAGGGTTCCTGGAGCTAAAATTTCCGTTACTCGCATTATCTAGCGTGATCTGGTAATCTAGCTCGAGGCCTCCGTAAAATAATTTAAGGAGTTCTGGTTCCGAATAACCATGGTGGATACAATCCCGCTGGTGATTCTTAAATCTAATCCAAGCGTTTCTGAAAGATTCTCGTGGGCCTTGAAGGAATGTGGAGATTCTATGTCTCGCGTCCCAATATCGAGATTCATCGAAAAATTGGTTTATGAACGCATTGCGGATATCTTTCCAGCAAGTTAGAGATCCTGCTGGTATTTGATTTAACCAATTTCTGGCCTCCCTCCCTAAGGAGAAAGGGAAAAGTCTACAACGATTATTATCATCGAGTGTTAGATCTTCCATAAAATCGATGTGCTCGTGGGGGTGTTCTGAGACAGAACCACGGAAAGGGTTTTTTTGTACCAGATGGATGTAGTCAAGATGAAGCGTAGATTTATTTGCATCATCCTCTGGTAGCTTAATGGCTGACCTATTGGAATAGGCTTTAATGGGGTCTAAGGAGTCTTGCAACTTTCCTGCATCTTCAGTTGAAGATGGATAGCATTAAACAGGGATTGCTGTCCCCTGTTTAACTATTAAATTATTGGTTTCATTGCTTAACTGACCTAACGGTTCGTTTTGGACTACTTTCTCATTAACTTGGCTGATAAGTAAAAACTTACCTGCTTCCGGCTGGGTTGCGTCGATCGATGCTGGTTGGACTATGTCGATCGATTCCTCGCTCGACATATCACTCGATGTTTGTGTTACGTCATTGCTCGATGCTAGGCCGAAATCTGTCTTTTCCATCTTGAGTTCCCTGTGATAGCAGAGAAAGAGGAAAAGGAATTAAGTAAACAAAAATAAAATCTAGACTATATTCTAAACTAAATCTGATGGTACTGAGAAAGAGTCCCGACAACGGCGCCAAATTTGATATCACTCAAATTACCCTAAGGAGTGAATTACTCTCATCAAAAGAGGTTCAATTGTACTACTTAAGGATCGAATCCACAAAGACTCTAGGATTACACAACAGATTATTTAGTTTTCGAAATAAAGCTAGACAGCAAGTTTTAAACAATAACTTAGAAGATGAGCAAGTAATTGCTCGATTGATTGATTGATTTGTTAAGAGGAAAGAAAGTAGTTAGACTTAGGTATTTTCTCAGGTATGACAAACATGCAAGTTATAAAGGGTTTTTATTGTTCATAGTTCTGGATTCAAACTTTTAAGATTTTAATCTGAAGAATTAGCATCTACTGGGTTTCGGGTCAACAATTATCGTTCGATGACTGTAAGAAAGTATCGATCGATGTTCAATGGAATATCGATCGATGACTCCATGCTATATCGGTCGACAAGATGATTATCCTGTCGAACGATAGTGCTTCCAGCGAGCTCTAGTGACGAGTTTGAAACGGTTCTATAGTCTTCACTAAACTAACTTAGATTTCAGGTAATTGCCAAGTTCTCACTTGTCCATATTGATCCTGAAATCAAAGATAAGGGTGATCAATCCTTAACATTAGCATTTATGATGATTAGATGAAGAACTATATTTTAAACACCCTAGTCATGGTTCATTCAATGCATGAGTCAACCTTAATGAGAAACCTAAATCTAACAAGAGAGACTACTCAAACATATTTATGAAAGAAAAAGTCATAATGGTTTGAATAATGCTTTAAAGATAGTAATAGGAAGAGAAACAGTAAATAAAATAAGTAAAGCAAGAGAATTCAAAATGTTCTCTGCATTTGTAGTTCAAATCTCTCTCTCTACTCCTAAGCTCTTCTCAAAGTATAGCTAGAAGCTCCTCTCCAAATTAGGTCTAATAAGATCTCTCTCTAGAGGTCTGTCTAAACTGGTACAAAACTCTCATAATATAGCCTAACAAGCGGCAAGAGACTTAAAGTGTAATTATTAAAACTCGTGTGAAGCAATTAGGGATTCTAATCTTTATTTAATCACTCGGAGGACTTCTGTAACGATGGTTAATGTCTTCAATCGATCGATATGGGTAATCTTTTATCGGTCGATTGTTCTCAACGTACGTCGGTCAATATCTTTAACATCGTTATGCTCATATCTTAATAAAGTCTCAATTTTAGCTCCATAATGGCTAGTTTACACCAATGAGTACCTGAACCTGTAAAAGCTATAAAAAGACACTAGAAGTATCCTTTTGTTTCCAAAAACATATATAAATCATGGTTGAAAGTGGTTAAAATCCATGACATATCAAGCATATCAATCTTGTCTTGTAAGGCTTTCAACTCTTTCTTAGTGTTCTGATCTTCACCTCCACTGTCCATGTTGCTCCTATCATGATCATCATTGTAGACTGAATCACTCTTAGCCATGTTCTCCACAAGCTCCCAATCATCTGCCTCAGTTCTCCCTAAGAAGGAACCATTGCTAGCAGTGTCAAGTTAGCCTCTATACTTGGGCAAAGCACCTCTATAGAAAGTTCTGAGTAGACTCTCCATATTGAAGCCATGATGAGGACATTGAGATTTGTAGCGGTTGAACCTTTCCCATGCTTCTCCAAAACCTTCAAGATTCTTTTGATGAAAACCAAAAATCTCATTTCTAAGCTTGGCAGTTCTTAAGTAGAGAAGAACTTAGTGAGGAAGGCTTTCTTGCATTCATCCCATGTATTTATTAAATCTCTGGAAAGATTTTTCTCCCATGTATGAGCCTTGTCTCCCAAACAGAATGGAAACAACCTTAGCTTGAATGCATCTTCAGAAACACCATTGATCTTTGTTGTTCCACACAGCTTATCAAAGTTGTCAAGGTGGTCTAGTGGATCTTCCAGAGCAAGACCATGGTACTTATTTTGCTGGATCAAGTTCATCAAGTTGGACTTGATCTCAAAGTTATTATTCTCCACTGTAGGGGCTCTTATACCAGCTTTATGCCCATGGATGTTTGGCTGATCATGAGTGCCAATAGCTCTAGCTTGGCGCTGTGGGGGTTAAAGTCTAAGGTTGGCAGCTCCTTGACCATCACCCTCTTCATCTTGAGGCTGATTCTGATGCTGATCCATCACTAACCCCAATCTGTCTAAGTGAGCATGTTGCTCTTCTTCTCTTCTCCTTCTTGCTAACTCTCTTTGTAAGGTTCTGATGTTATCAACTCTTGGAACAAGGTTTGTTGGTCCTCTACTCCTCAAGTTCATGTACCTGCCATTGAAAGAAAGATGAAGATAGAGAATTAGTCTTAATAAAAAGTAAATAAGATTTAGTCTCAAACAATGACCAAATCTCAGTATCAAAATCAACTTAGAATTGGCAACGGCGCCAAATTTGATAAGGACTTTCAGATCCTAATTCAAATCAAAGTAGTCATTCTCAGTCCAAATTCTAAGTCATTTTGAAGCAAATAAATCACAAGATAATGCTCAATCTAAATGCAACCAATTTAGTGAAGTGATATGATTTAAGAACAAATATAAATGCAACAAAGGAATAAACTTTCTTTCAATAAGTGAGAATAAGATCCATGGGATTAGGTATTTGAGTTGGGTGATCAAGTTTCAATTTAAAGGTGGCAAACTTTAAATATAAATGTATCCTTAAGTCTAAACAACTTAACTAAGCAAGTTCTAGGTCTACACAAATGCTCATTTGCTTAACTTAATTAAGCACAAATGGTCATTGGTTTAAATAATTCAAGTAATCATTAAGATTAGGTTGGATAACTATCTAAGACTTCTTAGATACAAAGGTCATTGGCTAAGAAGTCTAAGAGCTAAGTAATGTTGTTTCAGTCATTTCAACATACACCTTGTGAGCAGAAAATAACCAAGGATCAATCATAGAGTGATCAAGTCTAGAATAGCATTAAGCACAACTTAGATCTAACACTAAACGCCTTAGATCTACACTTAATCACCCTAATCAACTTAATTTATGAATCTAAGATGGATCTACTCACTAAGGAACATGATTAACCTAACAACAATGGTTGATTGTTGGTTAAACATGATTAGTGATCAAGATTACTCAATAAACTTTAGAGAATAAGATGAAAAGAAGATAAAGTTTTGATCTTTCACCAAATAAGTTCTTAGTTTTTGAGATAATACAAGATAAGTCCCATCATTAGGGTCTGAAAAGTATTTATAGGGTACTTAGAAACCCTAATGGGCTTAGTAAACAAGCCTAAAAAATTCCAGCAAAACATAAAAACGACTAAGAAAAAGACGCGCAGCGGGTGCATGCTGTCGCTCCAAGGGGTCACTCCGGCCTGTCGCTGCGGGTGTCGTACCCTGCTCCAGATACCCGCTGTAATTTCATCTCCGGATTCAAGTGAGCGAACGGGTGGCATCTCCCGCGACGCCTGATCACTCCACCTCCCAGCAGGTGCTTCACCCCGCGACATGAGGTCGCTCCAGTTAGCCACAGCGGTGATTTTCCTCGCTGCCTCCACTTGCTGTAATTTCGAGCTCGAACTCAAGTTAGCGAACGGGTGGCACAACCCGCTGCGAGGGGTCGCTCCACTTCACAGCGGGTGCTTTACCCGCTACATGAGGTCGCTCTGGCCCGTCGACAGATGTGTTGAGTCCAGAGCGGGTGCTATGACTCACGAAAATGCCTCGCTCTTATACACTTCTCGGCTAGTGATCTCTTCTACTCTTTTTTAACCCATAACACCTTCAAACACCATCAGATACTCCAAAAGGATACTCCAGCACCTGATTAAGACTTATGTATGCATGTGAAACCTAAAAGATGTCTAAACTCTAGTCTAGATGATCAAAATGTACATGAATAAAAGACTAAAACAATGCAAAAATGCAAGATATCAATAGATAAAGAAATAATGATCGAAAGTAATAATCTACAAAAAACTAATGCGTTGCGGTGATTGTAATGTGTTAGTATGGATTGCCGAAAGTACCGAAAGAGATTGATTAACCAAACATCCACTATTTTCTATTTGTTGTAAACAAGGACGTATCAAATTACCCAAGATCCGTGAGCTGCATATAGTATTGATAAATCTCTTATGTGATCCTTCATTTAAGAGTAATATTAAAGTGTATAATTTTTTTATTGTCTATGTGTTCTATGGGTGCTAACATAGATTGCTCAATACAAAATTCTATTGGTTCTTTTTGCTTCAAGGTTCATGGTGAAAATTCTCATAGTATTGGATCACTTTTACCTCTGGATGGGGAGAAACCCAAATTTTTACAATTGTATATATTTGACGCATCTAATGAAAAAAAAAACAGACTTTCAGTCATGAACCGGAAAGGTAAAGAATCAGTAGATACACATATATTATCATCACTTGACAAAATAATGTACTAGAAAAATGTTTAGAAAAGCTAGAGCTAAATATGAATGTGGTGATAATGCAGAAATGAAAAATTATATGGTAGAATATGATAAAAAGAAAAAGCAATATGAATTGCCATCTCCTGATGAAATAATTGGCTTAATAGTTGGTGATTTTTTTACCACCATGGACGAAAGAGATGTTTTAGTTAAACATAAAACCAGAAACCTTCAAAGAATTTTGGCTACTCATCCTCTTTAAGTCTTTACAATATCTCTTGTTATCTCCATATGGAGGCATTGGGCTTTATGATGGAATTGTATGTCCAAAAATCATGCTCAATCAGAATACAGGTTATGTTAAAATGACATAATACTATATGTTTTGTATTCAGAGTAAGGATAATGAAAGACAAAAATCTATTATGGGACAAAAAACCCAAAACTAATCTACAACATCCAAAAAAATCTACCATGGACCAAAGGGTGTCAAATGACCATTTTACCATTAATGAGAGTTCAATGTGAACCATTAGATCAGATAATGCGAGATGTAATCTGACCCGTCGGATGATAAGAGAAAACTGGGTACAACTAGTATAACTCGTATAACTAAACATGTTAAAAATTGATATAACTAGTATAACTAATATATAAATGTTATAATTCGTATACAATATGCAACTACTATAATTGAAACGACTAATAATCATGTTTTACATATGAAATAAACAAACATATATCCTAATTGGTATATGATGACAAAATTTTATCTATTTTATTTGAAGTTTTAATTTTTTTGTTAAATTATTACATTACACTCTTAATTTTACATTATATATATATATATATATATATATATATATATATATATTATATTTAAGGTTTGTTAAGTAAATTAGCTATATTATTATGAAAATATTGGTACAACTTCTAAAATTAAACATATAAACAATTGATATAATTGTTATACTTTTTATTATATATTAGACGAGTATTATTGGTACAACTGATACAATTTGGACATTTCTAAAATTGGCAAACCAATTTGGTATTCCATATGAGAACACTATCAAACATCCAAAGTGGTATGTAGTCAGATTTTTTTTCTCCTAATATATTTGAAGTTTTGAAAGAAAAAATTGAAAGTTATTACACAACTCCATAAGTTTATATGATATTCCTTATACTTTTAAGGTTTGTTAACTTCTTTGTCCACATATTTTTGGGAAAACATATATGAAATGCATTTTAACAAAATCGATGATCTCATTGTATTGGGCGAAGACATATATACACATAAAAAGGTGGCACAACTGAGGTAAGTTTAAATTTCATGTGGTACAACTAGTTTTTTTGATTTCATTGGGCCACCTCTGGTCTGGGTGCTCAACTTGACTTTTAGTAGATGTACAATTATGTACAAACCGGTATAACTCAAAAACTAGTACAACTATTTACAAACTGGTACAACTCCAAAACTAGTACAACTTTGTACAAAACCGATACAACTCAAAAACTCTTACAACTATTATATTGTTACATTAGTTTTACATTACCTACCTTATATTTAAAGGTTTTTTAATTAGATTAGCTATATTTTTTTTTGTAATTATTACACAATATATAAGTTTTCATAATCTACCTTATACTTTTAAGGTTTGTCAACTTCTTTGTCCACATAACTTTTGGAAAACATACATGAAATGTATTTTAATAAAACTGGTGATTTCATTGTATTAGGGCATATGCATGTACACATAAAGAAGTGGTACAACTGAAGTAAGTTTAAATTTTATGTGGTACAACTATTTTTTTTTATTTCACTGCCGAAATACAACTATGTACAAATCGGTATAACTCAAAAACTAGTACAACTACGTACAAACTAGTACAACTATAATACTAGTGCAACTATGTTATTTCTTTTTGTATTGTGCATCATGTTTTAACGTGTATCATGTTTTAATTATTATAGTTGAATATTAAGATGAGTAGTTTTACTAGTTGTCTCCTCCTCATTTCCAAATGCCCCCTCATTTTCAACTGCATCCTTCTCAAGCTTTTTTCTTCCACTTACAATCCTCCTTAGTTGATTCCTCAACCAATATGGCATCACTCATTCCTCAACCTATATCATCTACAACAAAACATAGTAACCAGGAAAATCATGTAAACATAAATAAGTGATATCACTAAGGTAACTGTATAGTTATATGATACAATACAATTAGTACAATTACTGTCTTCTTTGACTTCGAGATTAAAGATGATTTAAAAAACAGTACAATTAGTACTAGTAGTATAACTAGTCAAACAAATAACTATTTAGATCAAATAATATAAAAAATATCCAACAAAACTCCAACAAGTCTCAAATATTAAGTATAGTATAATGAGTTTGTCCAAAAAATTACATTCAAACATAACAAGACAACTGATCACATTACAAATCTTAAATAATCATTAATCAAACATAGATTTAGCAGAAAATGGATATGCTTATAAGTTGTATGAATAAGGTTGAAAAGTTGTATTTATTATACACATTCTAATTATATCAGTTATATTAATTATATGTGTTATAGTTGTATCCATTGTACTAATTATAAGTATTCTAGTGGTACTAGTTATGCTAGTTATACGCGTTCTAATTGTACCAGTTATACTCGTTTGAGTTATGCTAGCTGTACCAGTAGTATTCTATGTTCTTCGTTATCGTGAACATATTTTTAAAAAATTATGATGTAAAAGTATTGGTAACCCCTAAAACTAGACATATAAATAATTGGTATAATTTTTTATTATATATTAGAAGAGTATTACTGGTAAAACTAATATAACTTTGACATTTTAGAAATCGACAAAACCAATTCGGTATTCCATATGAGAAAACAATCAAATATGCCAACTGATAGTTTCAAAAGCTATAAAAACAAGTCTAACATCAAAAGAAACATATGTTTAAATACCAAAATGAACATAAATTATATAAAGAACTTAAGTTTTCAAAAGTAACTCCAAAAGCTATTAATTTTGCAGGAAGGGAGAGCTTAGTTGTTACTGATGCTCTCTTCTTATTCTTCTTTCCGTTGACTCGTTTTTCTAAAACTATGGTTAGACCTTTCTAGTTCCGTATCAATTTGTTTGACCTTGAGAGCAAAAAAATGAAACTGGCTTTTTTCGAAAATAGTACAACTAGTATAACTAGTACAACTTGTAACAAATCATTAATCCACAACAAATATTATTAAAAACATACTCTTCATGTATTTGACACATGCATGAGAGGGAAGATTATACTAAAATGTTTTATTAGTTTTACATCATACTCTTTTCTATTATCTTCATACATTGAAAACAAAATAAAGATCACTATATTAATTGAAAAGTTATATTAGTAGTAGTTATACTCAATCTATTTTTACTAGTTATACTCGTTGTAGTTGTACTAATTAGAGTTGTACCAGTTGTACTAGTAATACTCTGCGTTTTTTTTATTCTAATACGTAATGTTGAAATTTGATTCTGAGTAGGATATAATTGATTAAATATGAATATAGGTAGTTCAATTTGGGATAAAGATAAAAAAAATTGGTGGATGATTGAAGAATTTTTTTGATTTTGTTTGAAAGTGAAAAAAATTATTGGAAGAGAAGAAAGGAGGAGGAAGAAGAAGATTTAGGATTAGTTGGATCGGATTTCGGATTTGAATCTGGGTCGGATTCTGGGTAGATATTAAGGGTATGGATTCGTAAATATATTGAAGTCTTTAGGTGTTTTAGTTATTTTAGCTAGATTTTTATTTAAAATTAAATATAAAACAAAATAAAAAAGCATGGGTCTATTTGAGATTTTTTTGTTCCCCTTTGGTCTATTCAGCATTTGATTTGATAATGAAGCATCAACTGTCACCTGTAGCGGTAGATTATTTCATCAATATGTAATAGATGCATTTATTTTATTGAAGCAAGTCGGCTTACATTTATTAAATTTAATCAGAAAGCTATAAGGGCTGATGTTTACAATAATGTAAAAGACGCTTTATCAAGAGGCATCATGACTCCAAAAGCCTAGGAAAAAGAATTTTATTACCTTCATCATTTACTGGTAGTCCAAGATATATGGCTGAAAAAATATCAAGATGCAATGGCCTTTCGTCGTTGTTATGGAAATTAAGATTTGTTCATTACTATGATTGATAATCCCAAATGGAATGAAATAAATGAATACTTAAAAATATCTGGTGATAGTGCATTTAATGATAGGTCTGGTATTGAATCAAGGGTGTTTCATTTCAAGTTAGACCAATTAATGGTTTTGATTAATGGTTTAAATTTTAGATACATCATCAATATCCACCTGTCTAAAGATGCATTCATCTTCCAGGCCAACAACTAGCTCTTTTTAACGATTCCTCTACCTTCTCTTGCACCTTTTCAAACAAAAAACAACTTTAATAGGGAAGGAATGAAACTCCCTTCATAGAATTTTTTTGAAAACATCAAAAAATGAAACGTGGAGAACAAATAGTTCTAGAAAGAGTAATTCGCTTATAGGAAGTAAAGAATCCTAAAAATGGTAATGAAAATTGTAAGTCTTACTTTTTTGCTTCTAGATGAGAAGATAATGATTACACTTTTTTCACTCACAACAAAATTTAGTATATTAAAATAAAATAAATTAACAATATAGGAATCAACCATTATGGGATCAATTTATGCTCGTCACATTCATCAATTTTCCCTTGAGCTTTTAGAAGGCAAAATATATATTTTCAGTGATTTTGAAGTATGGAAGGCAGGTGAACGGTATAAAATTTCATACCATTCTTTTAATCTATGGTTGAATGCAAATTCATCAATACGGCCGGTATTAGAAGAAATTGTATCAATAAATTGTGAGAAATTCAGATGCCGTGATTATGATCAACTTATGATGGTAATTATATAATACACAAGCCCAAAAGTTATAAACATATAAATTGTATGCTTATATATAAATTCATATATGCAGATATTGTTGGTGTAATTGTTGAAGAAAAAATAAATATAGATGATATAGGTATTTGACAAAGAAGAATTAACCTTAACCTACCATTAGAAGGGTTAGTAACCATAATTTTATTAGATCTTGTAAACAATCAAATATCACATCCAAATTATATAATATTTGCTATACATGTTTGGTATTCCATATAAAATTTAGGAATTTTTGCAAATTTGACTCAAAACTCAAAGTCAAACACAAAACTAACATTTCTTGTTTTTTGATTTTTCGTTTGTCTTATTCACCTCATCTGTTCACATTATTTACGAAAATGCCATTACACTTTTTTTTTTTGAAATTTTTTTTTACACTCTCTCAACCTCATCATCTTCAAGTATTTACAAGATTGACATTGCCATCAATACCCTAACTACCATGAACAACCAATTTGAAGCTCTTAATGCACATAAAATCGATTTACACTCTCTCTTTCTCAATTGTTATCAACTAAAAACAACATCTCTTTCACTTTGTCTCCATATTCATACAAAAAACCCAAGCTTTTGATTCAAATTTTTTTATGGTTGATAGAGCCATTTAATCATACAATTCTTGGTGGGTTACTTTCATTTGATATTCTGATGGTTGGAGAAGACTTTGTGTGCTAAGAAAGTCATCTCACCTAGTTTAAGGTATGAAATTGAAATTTTTTCAGATCTGTTCGCGTAGAAGACTTACTCGTAAGTCTTTTGGATGAGCTGGACGACTTACTTCTAAGTCTTCCAGCTTTGTATGTTAAAAAAAAAAAAAAAATCTGGACGACTTATAAGTAAGTCGTCTAGGAAAAATGGGCTAATTTTGCATTTGACCGAATTGTGTCAGATATTTGACTTTTCCTGGACGACTTACCAGTAAGTCATCTCCGGGAAAGTTAAAATTTCAATATTTTATTAAATTTAGACGACTTACGGATAAGTCGTCTTAGGTTAGTTTTGTAATTGAAAAAAAAAACTTTAATTTTCATTTTTTCCAGAAGACTTAATTTAAAGTCGTCCAGTCAGACTACTTATTTTAAAGTCGTCCAGTCAGACGACTTATTCTAAAGTCGTCTGAGATAAGTAAAGTCGTCCAGATTTTTTCCCGGTCAAACTTTGCTTATCTCTGACAACTTTCGAATAAGTCGTCATACTGGATGACTTTAAATTAAGTCTTCTGGGAAAAGTTAAAATTAAAGTTTTATTTTTCAGTTACAAAACTAACCTAAGACGACTTATCCGTAAGTCGTCTAGATTTAATAAAATATTGAAATTTTAACTTTCCCAGAGATGACGTACTGGTAAGTCGTCCAAGAAAAGTCAAATATCTGACACAATTCGGTCAAATGCAAAACTAGCCCGTTTTTCCTAGACGACTTACTTACAAGTCGTCTAGATTTTTTTTTCTTAACATACAAAGCTGGACGACTTAGAAGTAAGTCGTATCATTTAAATTTCAATTGAAAAAATGACATGTCTGGAAGACTTACAGTTAAGTCGTCTGGAAGACTTATAGTTAAGTCGTCTGGACGACTTACGGTTAAGTCGTCTGGATGACTTACTTGTATGCCGTCTGCGTCAATGACTAATAATTAAGTCATCTTGAAAGTCTTCCAGCTGGATAACTTTCCAGACGACTTAATTATTAGTCTTCTACTAAGTCGTCCAGGCTTTATGAGTATGTATAAAGAATTTGTGTTAGTCTTCTTAGATGACTAATAATTAAGTCATCTGGAAATTCTTCCAGCTAGATGACTTTCCAGAAGACTTAATTATAAGTCTTCTAGTAAGTCGTCCAGGCTTTATGAGTATGTATTAATAATATGTGTTAGTCTTCTCAGATGACTAATAATTAAGTCATCTGGAAAGTCTTCTAGCTGGATGTTTGATCTTCTTTGAATTTTACTAAGTTTTCTTGGTTGAATAGAGTGATAAAAATATTTGATCAAATCCCGTAATGTTTGATCTTCTGTGAATTTTACTAAATTTTCTTGGTTGAATAAAGTGATAAAAATATTTTTTGAATTACTTGTATTTTTAAAAGTGTTAAATAAGTTCATGATATGTAAATCTCATATTTTCAAAATATTTTTTCTCCCTTAATTTTACTAAATTTGACTAAGTTTTTCAACACAACCTTGTAAAACATGTAATATGCTTTAACACCAATGATGATTTGTTGGAAGAAAGGTTAAAATGCTTCTTAAAATGTTATATCAATACGAGGCTACCAACATTCTTGTTTATTAAGATGAGCAGAAGGCCATTGTGATTTATTATTGCATATATATGGAAGATCCAAAAGATGAAAAAAACTACTGAAGTCTATTATTTCATGAATTTGTACATGTGTAAAAACATTGTTAGCACATATATTACATCTTGGGAACTGATTTTACAAAACTATAAAAGATCATTCATTTACAAAGACAAGCTTGGACTCTGCTTGATATGAAAGAAAAAAGCGTCAGAAAACTTTCAGAAAGTTCAGACAACTTCCAGACAACTTAAAGGAATTCCAGATGACTTACAAGTAAGTCGTCCAGAAGACTTACAAGTAAGTCGTCCAGAAGACTTCCAGATCTGAAAAACCTGCATTTCAAGCCCAGATCTGAAAAACCTGCATATCAAAAAACATTCAAATGGCTTCAAACACACAAAAAATGAGTGAAATATTAGATATATATATACTTTTATAGAACACATAACATACATATCCAAATGAAGATGAGAACCATCTAATTAAAAACCTGAAAAAAGATAGATTAGTGAGAAAAACATGAGACATAACTGAAAAATTCATATAAAGTTAATAGATCTATCTTTAAATGAGTGGAATATGAGAATCATGTGATGAAAAACCTACAAAACAAGATAAGTTAATGAGAAAGACATGAGACAAAAACAATAAATTGATATAAAGTTTGGTGTTTATAAGTTCAAAGAGATTATNATGTGATGAAAAACCTACAAAACAAGATAAGTTAATGAGAAAGACATGAGACAAAAACAATAAATTGATATAAAGTTTGGTGTTTATAAGTTCAAAGAGATTATAGAGAGGTTGGAGAGTTCTAGAAAGATGAACATTACATTTTTTGTTGCAGACATTTGAGAGGAGGAGAGAGAATGTGTAAATTTTTCTTTATATAGGGAAAAAAATTAGGTTAAAAATTTTCGATTCAGATGACTGAAATGTAAGTCGTCCAGGAGACTTTAATAATTTTAGCGGGAAACTAAAATATTTCTAGCGGGAAACTAAAATAGAAGACTTTCGAGAAGACTTACAAGTAAGTCGTCCAGAAGACTTACAAGTAAGTCGTCCAGAAGACTTACAAGTAAGTCGTCTGGTTTAAATTATTCAAGCGGGAAAATAATTTTTTTAAAAAATTTTAGGCGGGAATACAAGTAAGTCGTCTGTGTAAAATTATTTACCAGACGACTGATATTTCAGTTGTCCAGACCCTAAACCCTAATCCCTAAACTAAATTGACTAAATTAACTAACTAACCACGTTATAAAATCAAATTATACTTAAATAGTGTTTACTATACACAGAAATAAACACACTTAGGTAAATTTTTAATTTTTCAAAAAAACATTAATGCTTTCAAAAATCTAACCCTAAGAAACACATACAATACTACAACATATATTGGTGAAACCTAAACTAAAGAATATCATGATTCACTACTTTCACTCATCTATGCTGAAAACAACTGACTTTTGTTATATCTTAGTTTATACTCCCTCCGTTCCTTAAAGATACATATTCTAGAAAAAAATTTTGTTTCTAAAAGATCCATTTTTTACATTTTCAATGCATGTTTTATTAACTAATTGTAAACTTCAAAAAACTTAATTGCACTAATTGATTTTCTATTGGCTAAAAATTATGGAAAGAAGATAAATACAAAAAACAATGCAAATTTATTGTGTTTTNAAGATCCATTTTTTACATTTTCAATGCATGTTTTATTAACTAATTGTAAACTTCAAAAAACTTAATTGCACTAATTGATTTTCTATTGGCTAAAAATTATGGAAAGAAGATAAATACAAAAAACAATGCAAATTTATTGTGTTTTATTAAAAAGTGTGAAAAAACTAGAATATGGATCTTTTAGGAACAGAGGGAGTATCTCTTAAGACATATGTTAATTACATAATCTCAATTTTTCATTTATCAAGATATTATTTTTAAATTATTTTTAAGAAAAACTGTCCCAGACGACTTTGAGTTAAGTTGTCTGGACGACTTAGTTGAAAGTCGTATGGGCATACGACTTGCGAGGGCTAGAAACATAAAAAAAATACCCTTTTTTTGTTTGTTCACAAGGGGTTGGTTGTAATTTCAATAGCCTTTTAAGTTACTTTTGCATTTGATTCAAGTTTGGGTTTACTTTTGCATTTCAAATCAAGTTTTGAGTCATATTTGGCAATTTTCCCTATAATTTATATAAACTTGCACATCTATTTCAAAATAATTTATAGTCACAGTTTTAAAAAAAACTAACTAAATTATTACAATAATAACTATATAACAGGGGAAGCAAAGTGTGTATTTTACTATATGGTACAATATGGTAAATATGTACCAAAATAGATGAAAAATATGGAAACATATGGTGTTACTCTAATAATAACAAGTGACAATCCCAAAACATATTCAGGTTATATAAGAAACATATTTCATATTAATAAACTATTAATTATTTTTAACAATAAGAAAATTAGAAATTAACAACATGAATTATATGTTACTTTTACTTAAACACAACGTCCACTTCCAAAATATATCAAGTTGATCCATTAAGTACTATTCATTCTTTTCCAAAAACTTAATTTTAATTAAATTTATCTATATATATATCATTTATATTATAAAATTTAAGTAAATTATGGTCAATATAGAACACCTCAAATACAAGTGAAGGGCGAAAGCAATTCAAGAAAACTAAATGATGAAAATATAAAAATTACGGAAATTATAGATTTTGTTGCCAATGATTTGTTTGAGGTAAAGAAATTTTCAGTTATTTTAAAAAAATAAAAAATTAATAATTATATACAATTTAAACTCATTGTGCAACTTTGATTGTTAGAAAAGGGAGTTTATCCTTGAAGGAAAAATTATTGAAATTAGTTCAAGAAATAGATGAAACTACATATCATGTAATCATTGCGCTAAAATACTTCTAAAAAATGATGGAAGACTTACTTACAAAAATGCACAAAACCAGCTATTTTTAGCATATTACGGTAACATAGGAAAAAAAAAGTTGTAATTTTAGTACCAACAAATTATTAATATCAAACATATTAAAATATGTATAAACTTGAGAATGTTGTCGAAGATAACTCAGATTAAGTTTTATTAACTACATTCATTAAAGATTGACTTGTATTTTTGGTAAATCAGCAACATGCTTTATTTAATTTCACGTTAGTATAATACTTATAATAATTATTAAACTATAGTGTATAATCAGAAATTAATAGTTAAAATTACAGTATGCATGAACAAGCATATAATGATTCAAGTGATAATGTAATTATCTTTTATTTTTCAGAAAAGCTTATTGGGAAATTTTTTAAATTCAATGTTAAAGTCACATCTTTTAGTTACCAGTCAAGTTCAATTGGATTAACGGTTACATGTATCACAGGCAACCCAATTATTAATGAAGAGGTACAATATATTTGGAATATAATTTTTTTGTAAATACAAATTAGAAAAGTTATAAAGGAAATTAACAAACCTACATTTCATTTTAACAGTCTATTATAATAAATAAAATTGTTGACAATATAGACGGAATAGAAGAAATCAATGCTTCTAATGAAAATAAAATAAGGAAAATAAAAATATCGAATACATTAAAAGATTTAAAACAAAAAGAAGTTGGCAATCTAAATGAAACGGCAGAAGAAATTGAAGAAATAAAACGGCCACAAAAAAAAAATATATTTGAAAACGATTATGTTACTTGATATTACTATGCTAAAATCATATTTAAATTTACACATTTTCAAACACAAATTATATTTTCACTCTATTTTATAAAATATTACTTTTAAAAATTTTATGTCCATATAAAATAATTATTTTATTAAATGATTCAAAATGATTGATCAACAAATATAAATTATACAAAGATAACTTTAAAATAAAAAAATTAAACATCTTTTTTTCTCCCGCATAAACGTGCGGGGTGGTTTCCTAGTCCATATGAAAAAAGGATGCTGAATCTGATCAACAAACCCGAATAGATGTTGACTCGCTCACCGAACTCTCCCTCTGCTGACTCCTCGTGTTGCTGTTGATTGTGTAGAAGCCGGAAAACCGGATCGACATAAACGATATAAGAAAGACGGAGTTAAGGAAATAGACGATTATATATAAGACATGGAGGCGAGATAAATCTCTTTTCTTAACTCTTAATATTCGCTCTGTAGTGAGACGAAACTGTATGAATATCGAGTCCCAGGATACAACCATGGCAGACGAATCACGCTTCACTCGTGAAACGACCTAACGAACTTAAATTCTACGAACACTCTCTTAAAACTTACGTTGAGAGATTGCTGGATTTTTTCTGTTTAAAAAACGATTAAGGAATGAAGAAGAGAAGCGAGTTTATTTAAAGAGAAAGATGAGAGCCACTTCCCGCAACAACTGCTGCACGTGGGCGAGAATCTCGCAGAGATCGAGGGAAGTTGAGTAGCTAAATCTTTTTCCGCAAGACTCTCTCTTTTCTCGTTTAAATATCTGAGAGGATAAACTGCGTGACGTTTTTTATTTGTTAGACAAACTACTTGTCGTTTTAAATAAAATTGCATGCTGTTTTTTGAAGTTTAAATAACAAAGCGTTGAGCTTAATTTAGTCCAAAAAGATAACTTCTTATCGGGCCAAAGGCCCTCCAAGCCCAAGCCCAAGCCCAAGCCCAAGCCCAAGCCCAAGCCCAAGCCCAAGCCCAAGCCCAAGCCCAAGCCCAAGCCCAAGCCCACGCCGAGCCGAACGGCGGCGGCGGCGCGCGCGTGGGGCGAAGCCATCTCTCTGTCACACAAGCCTTTGAACAAGCTTAAGTGTAAAGACATATATATATTGCACAATTCTCTCCTACTTCCCCGATGTGGGAGAAGTTAATATTCTTCACTTACAATTATATGGTTCATCAAATGTAGAAGCCCAAGTCATTTGTTTTCACATTTTGATTAAAGCCCTTTTGGGCTTAATGGTCCAACAATCCCCCACATGAATAGAAATAACTCTAAACATATTCAGACTATATGCAGACTCGATAGACTCTAAAAAAAATAATTATTCTAATCCCTGACTAGACTAGACTGAATTATCGAGAGTGTATGCGAAAATTTAACTGTGTTTGAGTTGGTGACATTTTTAAGCCTTGAACCACTCATAGTTAATATCTGTCGGGTTTACTTTACCAGAAGTTGAACATGATGTCTTGAACCAACCGGTGTTTTATGTAGACCGAGACAACAAGCATAACGCAGCTTCATTTTCTCGTAGAACTTAGTTCTCTATTGTGTTCATTGTGGCCTTGAACTATTTCTGGTTTTCATGAGTGAACTTAGAGAATATAGCCTTGCATTCATTCTCCTAGAAACGGCCTCATTTCACACTCACTAGGTGATTGACCATGAAAAGTATTGAGTAATACTTCGCTTTAGAAGCTATGGAATCATTAAAAGCTAATGCTTATCCTTACGTTTCGTAGCACTTTTATCATCTTAGGAGCTGGGAAGAGACTACTTTGTCTCAAGTGCTTTGGTTAGATCATGTTTGATTTTGTTTTCCCTTTGAACCTACGTCTTGGGATCTCCAGTCATGATAGGTAGGGTTGCAATCAAACATCTCCATTTGTAATAGGCTTTAAACCTATTCCTTTTGATGATTTAGCAACAATATCTCGTGGCAAACCTTTAGTAAATGGATCTGCTAGGTTGTCAGCTGATTTGATGTAGTCTATTGTGATTACACCAGTTGAGATAAGTTGTCTAATGGTTTTATGTCGTCTTCTGATGTGACGAGATTTACCATTGTAGAGATTATTCTGAGCCCGAGCTATAGCAGATTGACTATCACAATGTATGCATATAGCTGGCACAGGTTTCTCCCACATAGGAATATCTTCCAAAAAATTTCTAAGCCATTCAGCTTCTTCTGCAGCTTTGTCTAAGGCTATGAACTCAGATTCCATGGTGGATCTGGCTAGAACTGTTTGTTTTGTAGATTTCCATGATATTGCTGCTACTCCTAGTGTTAAGACATATCCACTTGTGGATTTTGAGTTTTTAGAATCTGATATCCAGTTAGTGTCACTGTATCCTTCTAAAACTGCTGGTTCTTTACCATAGTGAAGCCCAAAATCTTTGGTGTAGCGCAGGTAATTGAGTACTCTCATTATAGCTTTCCAATGTGTATGACCTGGATTACTTGTATATTGACTCAGTACGTTTACTGCATGCGCTAGATCTGGTCTTGTGCAATTGGTCAAGTACATGAGACTTCCAATCACACGTGCATACTCATTTTGTGAAACCACTTCCCCTGAGTTCTTCGTCAAGTGCATTTGGGGATCTAACGGAGTTTTCGCCGTGCTATTAGAGTAATTTTAAATCTCTCCAATATTGTTTCAGCATAATGAGCTTGGGTTAATGTAATTCCTTTTGAATTTCTTGTGACTTTATCTCCGAGAATTACATCTGCTACTCCCAAGTCTTTCATCTCAAATTTCCCTTTGAGCATGTTCTTTGTCTGATTGATTATGTCTTTATTGCTTCCAATAATAAGCCTATCATCTACATATAGACATAGCAAAACATACCCCATTTTGGTAGTTTTGTAGTATATGCATTTGTCACATTCATTAATTTTGAAACCATTTGACACCATTGTACTGTCAAATTTTTCGTGCCATTGTTTAGGAGCTTGTTTAAGCCCATAAAGTGACTTTACTAGTCGGCGTACTTTGCCTTCCTATCCAGGAATGACAAACCCTTCAGGTTGTTTCATGTAAATTTCCTCTTCTAAATCACCATTTAGAAAAGCGGTTTTTACATCCATTTGATGGATTTCTAGGTCTCTTAAGGCTGTGATTGTTATCATCAGTCTTATTGATGTGATTCTCGTTACTGGAGAATATGTATCAAAATAGTCATGGCCTTCCTTCTGTCGGAATCCTTGAACTACAAGCCTAGCTTTGTATTTTCCACCAGGTTTTCGTGTCATTATCCATTTATTTCCTAATGCTTTGCAGCCATGTGGTAAATCTGTTATGTACCATGTATAATTTTGCATGATAGAATCAAATTCACTTCTGACAGCTTCGTTCCAAAACGGAGCTTCTGGTGAAGCCATGGCCTCTGCCAAAGTTTTTGGAACATTTTCTACTAGAAATGCCATTAGGAAATCTTCTCCAAAAGATTTTTCCTTTCAAGCTCTTTTGCTTCTTCTAGGTTCATCTTTTTCATTTTTTGAAATATCATTTGTAGAAATCTCGACGTTTGTCTCAGTTTCTAAAATATTGTCGTTGTCTCTTTCTTCTCGAGTTCGTTTTGCAACTTGTTTTTCCTTGCATGGGAAAATATTTTCGAAGAAAGATGTATTTCTTGATTCCATTACTGTGTTTTCATGAATATCTGATATTTTAGATTTATGTACCAGAAATCGGTAAGCGCTACTGTTATGTGCATATCCGATGAAGATGCAATCCACTGTTTTAGGTCCAATAGTGACATTTTTTGGTGGTGGTACCGCAACTTTTGCCAAGCACCCCCACACTTTAAGATATTTATACGATGGTAAATTACCTTTCCATAATTCATATGGAGTTTTGCTAGTTAATTTGTGTGGAATTTTGTTGAGGATATAATTAGTGGTAAGCAGCGCTTCCCCCCACAGGTTTTGGGGCAACCCTGATTCCTGCAACATTGCATTCATCATCTCTTTTAGTGTTCGATTTTTGCGTTCAGCAACTCCGTTAGATTCTGGTGAGTAAGGGGCTGTAGTTTGATGAATTATTCCATGTTCTTTACAGAATTCATTGAATGGCCCATCATACTCGCCTCCTCTATCGCTTCTAACTATTTTAATAGTTGTTTTAAGCTGATTTTCTACCTCGAGTTTAAATTCTTTGAATTTTTCTAAGGTTTCATCTTTGCTAAGTAATAAGTATACATAACAATATTTTGTGCAGTCATCTATGAAGGTCACAAAGTATTTTTTCCCACCTCTAGTTTGTATATATTTTAAATCACATAAATCGGTGTGAATTAAATCTAGAGGTTTGTTAGTTCTTTCAACATGAGGTGAGGGTGTTTTTGTGAGCTTAGCATGTACGCTTACTTCACATTTTTGTTTACTTGCTTTACATTTTGGGATTAGATTTAGATTCATTAATCTTTGTATCGATTTGTAGTTCACATGGCCTAATCTTTCATGCCAAATATTAAAAGACTCAACCAAATAAGCAACTGGCTCTTTCTTATTCATTGAAACTTTTGGAGCTACAAATTTTGGAAGGACTGTCATTACATTCATTTTGACCAGTCCATCCTTAACATACCCCTTTCCCAAATACACCCCATTCTTCCTAATCACGAGTTTGTCCGCCTCAAGAAATGTGACGAATCCATTCTTGCTGAGCAAGGTTCCCGAAACCAAGTTTTTCCTCATGTCAAGCACATGCTTCACATTCTGCAGAGTGACTTCACGTCCAGATGTCATCTTCAGAACCACCTTGCCGCGGCCTTCAATCTTGGAGACTGCTTTGTTTCCCATGAACAGCTTCTCCTGAGTCTTGCTTTTCTGATAAGTGCTGAACATCGCCCTATCAGTGCAAATGTGGGTGGTGGCACCAGTATCATACTACCATTCTTTGGGGTTGCTGTTTTCAACCATGTTGACTTCAGTCACCACTGCAACGAGATCTTCTTCCGCGAGATTCACCTGGGCCTTCTCATCTCTGATCTTGTTGCGACACTCAACAGTCTTGTGACCATTTTTGTGACAGTAGTGGCACTTTTCCTTGAATTTCTCCACATTCTCATTGGTTTCATTGCATTTGCCTTTCTTCTTGAAGTTTGGTCCAGAAACCTTCAAGTTTGCAGCTGTCTTGGAAGGCTTGGCAGGGGAGTTAGCAATTGCCTTTCCTTTACCTTTCGTTTCAGCCACATTAATGCTGTGCTCTTTAGCTTCGAGCTTGTCATTCTTTCGGTTTCTGGCTTCCATCTGAAGCCTCTGAATGAGATCCTCAAGTCTCATCTTCTTCTTGTTGTGCTTCAGGTAGTTCTTGAATTCAGCATAGCTTGGAGGAAGCTTTTGGATGAGGCTGAGGGTTATGAATGTCTCATCTATGGATATTCCCTCAGCAGCAATTTCATAGAATATGAGTTGATACGCTTCCACCTGATCCATGATAGGTTTTGAATCCACCATTTTGAAGTCATGGAATTTCGCAACTACATACTTCTGGCAGCCAGCGTCTTCACCTCTATACTTCTTGTCCAGGGATTTCCAGAGCTCTTTAGCCGTTGGAATCTCACAGAAGACTTGGTACAATGGGTCAATGAGACGACCCAAAATGTAGCCTTTGATGATGAAATCCGAATGCACCCAACTTTCAACACTTGAGAAGACGTGCATATCATCAATTTCGTGAGGGATAATGGGCTTATCTTCCTCGATGAATTTGTCCAACTTGCACAAACTGAGGAAGAACATCATCTTCTTCTGCCACGTCTTGAAGCCTTTGCCATCAAATTTATCTGGCATCATATTCTGAGAGATGACACCAGGAATAGCCGGAGGAGTCGCAACTGCAACCGGAACACTTGTGGATCCTTGAATTTGACCCGTTTGATAAAGACCAGCACCGAACAGGCTACGGCGTGTGGTCTCATCAGGAATAGCACCCACTGGAAGGGTCGCATCGGTTGATACAGCGTTCTTCACGCCGGTTGCAACAGGTGCTGTCACGTTGAGTGGAGTCTGATTGGCGAGGTCAATGGGGGGTGTTATCATCGTTCGTCATTTTTCTGTAAAGAAAATATGAAAACAGATCAGTACTCCACACAACCATTCAAATAACAACATATTATTTTTAAGCAAAAATAATAGTGTGAAATCGATTTTCATTTTTGGTAATATGAACCAAATCATATCGATAGAAGTCTGGAAAACGTTTTGCAACCCGATTAAAGGTTTAGAGAGAAAGCTATTAAGAGTTAAGATTGTAGAAGCCGGAAAACCGGATCGACATAAACGATATAAGAAAGACAGAGTTAAGGAAATGGACGATTATATAAGACATGGAGGCGAGATAAATCTCTTTCCTTAACTCCTAATATTCGCTCCGTAGTGAGACGAAACTGTACGAATATCGAGTCCCAGGATACAACCATGGCAGACGAATAACGCTTCACTCGTGAAACGACCTAACGAACTTAAATTCAACGAACACTCTCTTAAAACTTACGTTGAGAGATTACTGGATTTTTTCTGTGTAAAAAACGATTAAAGAGTGAAGAAGAGAAGCGAGTTTATTTAAAGAGAAAGACGAAAGCCACTTCCCGCAACAACTGCTGCACGTGGGCGTGACTCTTGCGGAGATCGAGGGAAGTTGAGTAGCGAAATCTTTTTCTGCAAGATTCTCTCTTTTCTCGTTTAAATATCTGAGAGGATAAACTAGATGACCTTTTTTTATTTGTTAGATAAACTACTTGTCGTTTTAAATAAAATTGCATGCTGTTTTAAAAAGGTTGAATGGCAAAGGTCCTCCAATAAAACCCAAGCCGAACTGGCCAGGCGGAGGCAGGCATGTGGGGCGAAACAATCTCTCTCACACATAAACCTTTGAACAAGCTTAAGTGTAAAGACATATATATATTGCATAATTCTCTCCTATTTTTCCGATGTGGGAGAAGTTAATATTTTTCACTTACAATTATATGGGTCATCAAATGTAGAAGCCCAAGTCATTTGTTATCACATTTTGATTAAAGCCCTTTTGGGCTTAATGGTCCAACAGATTGCATCATCACTTTTCAAAACCAAGAACATGTCTTCACGGAACCTACTCCTGTTGTGGTCTTAAAACTGTACAGCAACAAACAGAAGATTCTCTTTTCATCAACATAGACGACTATTGGAACCCAACATGAGATCTATTGGAACCACAAAACTCACATTTTGACTACCACAAGTGCAAGAAGGAAAGCTTCGTAAACATGTAGACACGCAACCACAAGTATTTGTGTTTTTAATTATAAATCTTTTTTTTTTTTTTTACCGTTTCATCACATAGACAGACTTTAGAACGAGTCTTACATATCTCAAGAAGTCTATATATTTATTACAGAAAAGTCTTGGGGCTCTCTGTCTCTCAAGATTCCAAACGCAGGCAGGCAGGCAGGCAGGCAAATGGGTCAAAATCTTGGAAGAGGAATCTCCGGCCCGTCACCGTTCGATTCATTACCAGTTGATTGCATCTCAACCATTATCTCCTTCACGACTCCACGAGACGCATGCGTTGCCGCTTCTGTTTCAAAAATGTTTGAATTGGCGGTTAAGTCCGATAGCCTGTGGAAGAAGTTTCTTCCTTCCGAATATACATCTCTGATTCCATTGTACTCTCGAATTTTCTCATCCAAGAAGGAGCTCTATTTCACTCTCTGCAATGAACCTCTTCTCATCGAAGATGGCAAAAAGGTATACATATACAGGACTTTGAAAATAATTATCAAATTGATATTAGTCCATAGAATCATCATCATTCAGTTTTAACTATATGAGAATATTTTGGGGAACAATGATTGGTGATTCAATCTGATTTGAGATATACTCGAGAGTAATATGTATTTTGAGACCGTTGACTTTTCTTTTTTTGCTTTTAATGTCTAAACTTGCATTAAAAGACTCGGATGTTACCTTGGTGTTAATGAAATAGAAAATTACAACCAATCCGGTGATTAAAAATAATTTTACAATAAAAATAATACTTTCACACAAACATTATAAGTACGATTTATTAGGGTCCGACTGGTTTCCCCGCTACCACCCGCAAACGCAGCTTTTGCTGTTGATGGCGGTTGCTAACGTTTTCGAATAATCACAAAAATCGCTACAAATCGCTTCAAACCGCTCCCAACCTCTTAAAATCAAAAGCTGGTTTCAGCTAGCGTTTGCGTTTGCGGGCGATTGCGGGTGGGTAAAAAAACTATTTTTCTTTTAAATTTAAATTAAAATAATATAACTAAAACTATATCTACCTTTTATTTTTAATTTAAATTCACTAAAAATATCATAATCTATTTATAAAAACTTTAAATCAAGAATTTTCACTATATTTTTCAATATTAAATATATAAATAGATAAATAGATAAATATATAAATATATAAATATATAAATATATAAATATATAAATATATAAATATATAAATATATAAATATATAAATATATAAATATATAAATATATAAATATATAAATATATAAATATATAAATATATAAATATATAAATATATAAATATATAAATATATAAATATATAAATATATAAATA
>CAKOAT010206265.1:399651-412161 GCA_932364175.1 Eruca vesicaria subsp. sativa
TATAATGTTATAATATGTTAATATTGGAAATTTATTATTGAACCGCTGTAGTATCTCATAATCAACCAGTCATAAATGTCACGCAAACGCACCAGTTTTTAATCGCTGTACCAGTCGTACAAATCGCCTAATAACGCTAGAAACCGCAACCACCCACTTCCGCAAACTCCCGCAACCGCAATCGCAACCGCCGCGTTTCAACCAGTCAGACCCTTAGTCATCATTGTTGGTATCATTATTTATGTTAGAGAATAATGTGAACAAGAATGTGATTTACCTCCTGGGTTAATTAATTTGTTCTGGTTGTTTCAAGTTTTTTTTGTCCCAAAATGATAGAGCTTCTGGTTGGAGAAAGAGAGTGGGAAAAAATGTATCATGTTATCTTTGAAGGAAGCGTTGGTCCATGGGGGAAGTAATCCCCGATGTTGGCAATGGATTTCAATTCCTGAATCTAGGTACGTTACTCCGTTTATTCTTGTTACAGTTCCATTGTACTCATTTTTCTGATGATAATGACTAATGAAGATGGGAAAAAAAATGTTGCAATGCAGGTTTAACAAAATACCAGAGCTACTCTATATAAATTGGGTTACTATTAGTGGTGAGATGCATACTCGTTACCTGTCTCCTAGAACTCATTATTCGGTTTACATTGTGTTCAAGACAAAGAACGGATGTCCTGGATTGGGACATGCACCGGTAAATACTAGTGTTGGGTTGATTGGACAAGAAGATTCTCATAACTATATATACTTTGTTGGGCCTCTAAGTCCTGGTCCATGGGTAGCGCCAGAACCGGGAGAAGTAACAAGACCAGAGGCGAGGGAAGATGGGTGGATGGAATCTGAACTTGGTGAGTTCTACAATGATTCTTGTTGTGATGATATTTCGTTCAGTCTTGAAAAATTTAGCGAATCTTCGAAAAGTGGTTTGATCATTCAAGGAATCGAATTCCGCCCTAGGAAGACCCAGTAAACTGTTATATCATGTTTCTTGTGATGGAAGACCGGTTTCTGGTTCAAGATTTTCCAGTTTATGCTTCATGTCTAAACAAGTGCAAATCTATGTTTTTTTTTTTTGAACTTATGCAAATCTATGTTGTATTGTAATGTTTTTGAATATTCAGGTTTTTGGATTGTAATGTTTGTATTGTTTGATATGTTCATTCTCACATGAACAAACTTCAATAAAGAAATGATGTTTCTTCTAATCATGTACAATGTGTTTGTATAGCATTGTATGCTTCTTAAGTAAAAGCCGTTCTAATAGTACATTTACAGTTACATTCAAAAGATTAAATAATTTTCTTACCAAATATTAGCTATCAGAAATAAATTATACTTTCCCTTTGCATTTTCTTATGCACCAGCTTTTGAAACAAATCATGTTTCCCACTACTTACTACTTTTTGTACACACCAAAAAGATCCACGATATATTTGCGGTTACGTTTGTTTCTTTCATCCTTCTTTCTACAATAAAACCACATACAACAACTGAGTGATTTCATATTTACAAAATAAATACTAATTCCAATCCAATCCTAGGAGTTTTGTGTTACAAAACTTAGTCAATGCTGGTTTCGGCCACAGTTAGTTTCTTTTCTTTGCATTTGAGCTTCAATTTTTTTCTTAAAGACAATTTTCCTGAAGTTTGTTCAGTTTGTGCATCGTATCCACCTGTTAGCCATAAGCAAATGAGGGTAGAAAGTAATTAGTAAATCTGCTATAACCAACTGAAAAGGAGATTATGTGTAGGTAGTAGATGTCATCCAACGGTTTAGAATGATTGTAAGTTTGTCTCCACAGAAACAGGTTTATGCTCCAAGATAGCACCCATGGAAGAAGGGCTACATGCTTAAATTTTATGCTGCAACAGTTTCTTTAGTTAGGTCTTTACAAGACTGTTTTTTTCCTCTATTTGCTCATGGTTCTGTCTTTTCTGATAACATAGAATAAGAACAAAAAGGCATTTTTGAATTCCTCCTATTGCATATTAAAGTGTATGCACAGAGAGAAAGAGAAGTACCACCTTCTTACTATGTCTCTAAATTTGTGGCATGATATAAGACTTAGGAGGATTACGTGCAGTTTTGGCAACAGCTATAGTGTCAATGCGGAAATGCTTCAACATGGCTCTCTCTTAGATTTGCTTCTCTCAAACGACATTGGGTAGGGCATATGCGAATCCGCTGATGCAGCTACAGGAGAAACCGTCGAAGAGGCGTAAGAATAAGTAGTGTGCAGCGGCATCCAACATATTCTTACCAGAAAAATCCTGTAAAAACAGAAAGGGACCAGTTGATGATTCATGTCAAGCATTTCAAAAAGTTTTGATCAAAACTACAAAGACAATTTCAGAAAATGAAAATTAGAGATAAGAATTACCAAATCTTATAACTCGCAAATGTTTCTCAGTTTTATAATGTGTGAAACAGATTTTTTGTTGTTCAGTGGCGTTTGATTTTATACAAAAATCAAAACAGAAAACTTGTACTCAGGATTAAACACGACGGAGCCATAAAAAATAGAAAAAATGCATTGTATAACGTCCAAAAAATTACAATTAACTCACTGACCAATTGACCTACTATACCAATATACAACATGTCTTTTATATAATAATGCATTTTTACCCTTGTATGCAACTGGCTCAACTTGTAAAATAATAATAACTAGATTTTGATCCGCGCAACCGCGCGGATGTTTGTTTTCACTTTTATATACATAAATATTTGTTTTATAACAGTAGTATATATTTTTAACGTTAATCATATACTTAAATGCTTATATAAGTATCTAAAATACAGTAATTTTATAATTTACATGTTATATTAATCAATTGTTAAAAACCATATGTATATTTGTCACTTTTTATTATATATTTATCTCATTGTATTTGCATTTAGTTATTAAACAAATTAATATTAATAAGAAAACATATTGGAAAATTATTTTATATTTAATTTATGATAAATTCTGACCCAACCTTCAAAACATGATTCTTTTACCAATTTTTTTCTGTTTATTCATTTTAGGTAATATTTTATTGTATATACAAAAGTTTAAGATATGTTAATTTTTAGACATGTATTATATAGTTTGCTAATTTTAAGCCGTTCTGTCATCATATTATATTTTTAAAATAAATAGTTTATATTTATGAAAATAAAATTTATAAGTTTAATATACATTTATCATATTTAGTTCCATATAACAATTGTCTTTTAACATGATTATTATGACTATGAAGTAAATCAAATATGATATAATTAAATGTTTCATTTTATAACGATAACACAAAATACATCAACTTATTCTAAAATATTTTTACACATATTTATTAGAATTTAAAAATATAATATATAAATATATATTTATATTTAAAATGCAAAATATAACATGATTAAAGTAGTTATAAAGCTTTTATATTATTAGCTTTAATGAAATACATGTTAGTTTATATACATGTATTATATAGTTTTCTAATGTTAACCCGTCTTACATACATATTAGATTTTATTTTTGAACATAAATATATTATACTTACGAAAAGAAAATATATAAATTTATCAATTTAATACAATTTATTATATTTAGTTTAATATAATAATTTTCTTTTAATATGATTGATTATGATTATATAATAAATAATATGATATGATTTTTTATTTTATACAATTAACTGAATATATTAATTTATAATAATATTTTAAACTAATTTGGAATTAGTGCAAATATTAAAAGATGATATCAAAAATGAAGATCTTATAAAAATTTTTTAAAACTGGTTTGTTACAATTTAAATAAATATATTTATATTTAAAATGAAAGATATCAAAAGATATTATGATTAAAGTATTTTAAAGGTTCTATATATTTTTAGGCTTTATGAAATACATATAATATAAGTTTTTAGTGACAGTCCATTTTTTAAAAAAATCACACATGAAGTGAAGTCATGACTTCTGTCTTAATATATAAGATTTACATTAATAATTATTGCTTACAAAAGAAATTCGTGGCTTTTTATTCATTCACCTTCTGCAAGTAAATTTTTTTTTTAATTTGGACAAAATGATTCTTTTCTTCTCAGATCATGGGATTATTGATGAAATTATCTTTGTCGATGGTGAAAGATGGTGGTGAATAATAGAACTTCGAAGATTCGTGTGACGAGCGACAAGACTTATGCAGTGGCACGAACCTCCATATATACAATCGGCACCATCATCACAATCGATTATTGCATCATCACCCCCCCCCCACCCCCCCATCGTATTATAGTTTCTACGACTGTATGTTCTTCTTTTCCAACTACTGTATCAAAAAATAAAATTTGTTCTCTCTGCTATTACATGTACTATCTTCCCTGATGTCATCAGATACATTTATCTTTTATCGCCGTAAATGATCCAAAATTGATCGGATAAGATAAAAAGTTTTGTTAAATTATGTTCTATTCTATTAAATACATATAAAATAGAATAGAAATGTAAAACAATATGTATTTTGTTTGTTCTATTCATATTATGTAATGCAATATATTTTGTTACTAGACCATTTTATCATGTTTTATTCTAATTGACGATTAATAAAGAGTGTTTTATGTTGTTTAGACATATAGTTTGTAATTTTTTAAACTAATTATCGTTACATGTTTTTGAACAAGTAAAAATTGTACTATGATCTATATTGTATGGTTTAATATTACATAAATATAATTTAATATTATATAATATTATGTACTTTTTTAGATTTTGATATTTGTGATTAAGGTTTATATTTGGGTTTAGGGTTTATTGATTAGAGTTTAGAGTTTGTATTTAGAAGGTGAGCGGATAGGGTCGAGGCCAATATTATCTTCTTCCATGCAATCATAGCAATTTCATAATTGACTAATATGTACTATGTTATGTATTTTTCTATATTCTATTTGGATTTAGGGTTTATATTTGAGTTTATGGTTAATATTTGGATTTAGGATTTAGTATTTAGTGGTTGAGGTGGATTGGGATAATATTTAATATATATATTATAGATGTTGAGATAGAATTGATGCCATATATTATTTAGTGATATAGAATAAAACATTTATGTCTTCTATGTGCAACATAAGTGACATGGAATAAATTTATGGTGTAAACAAATGGAATACACCATTTAATGTGATATTGTTGTATTATATTCACACTTTTATTGTCTATAATAAAAAATGTATATGGTAATATAAGTGACGTGGATGTTCTCTCTATCTCTTATTATAAACTATTACCTGTTAAATATGTCCACACTCCAAAACATTTACGTCATTTCTACATATTTTGGTCACCGGTTACTTGTACGAACCAAGGGTAAAATCGACGCAAATCAAGCATAATTGGTAGATAATTGATTATGTCAAAATTTGGTTATTTCACAAATTCTCCCTAAAAAATAATCATATTATATGGCAAAAAAAAATTAAACCATAAATTTGGTAATAACGATTGAACATGACGGAGATGCTAGAAAATATTAAAGTCTAACATGTCAATCCAGTAAAGATTCACTCCCATCAGTTCACCATTGCGTCAAACGTTCCTGGCCTCGCATAACCAGAGCAACCGCACTTGAACGGTGGAGAAGCAGTGACCGGTCATCGAATCAGAAAGAAAGATTGTTGCCTTAAACATTGCTCAGAAGATAAAATTTGGGTTTGTTTTGATGGATTGAGGAGATGTTTTCTGAGTAGAAAAGCTTATTTTTTTATAGTCGTAGAGGTGAAAATGGGTTGACACTCCTTGAATTATACCTAATCTAACTGGGTTCAAATAAGTAAGAATAAGGGCCGAATATAAAGAAAAGCCCACATGTATTGTACTTTTGGTTTAGAGTAAACTAATATTAACTCTCGTGCTTCAATTTCACTTCCAAATATATGATCATAAAATTGTAATGACTACCAAAATATTTTAAATAAAATAATATTCAAGACCCATGTTTTCTAAATCTAAAATACAATGGCACATAAACTTAAACTAAGAAGTAGATGCATTCAAATAAAGCAGTTGGAAACACTAAACCATTTTTTTAAAATATGTTTTGAGAAATCTATATAATATCATACATATTTGAAAGCTTGTTTTATAATAACTTAAGATCTTGATAAAATAATTTTTTAGATATATATCAATATTAAAATATGGTATAAGCTATTAAAATTGACACATTCATATTTCTTTTTGTAAATACTTTTAAAAATAGAAATCTAGTAATAAACATAAAACAGTAAAAAATTGATCAAACCAAAATAAAAGAAATTATAAAAAGTCAGAACTGAAATGAAAATATTTTACTATCTGAAACACAACAAATAGACTTTTTAAAGGTTAAAACAACAAAAAGATAAAAACCCATAATCAGTGAAGACTAAACTAATGAACATTAACATGATACTTAGTCCTACGCTAGTAACATAGCATTGCAGATTATTTTATTTTATTTTATTTTATTTTATTTATTTTTTTTGAAACTAAGGCTTTCAAAAAAGAAATTTTCATTGATAGATTAGTAATGTTAACATATTGGTATATATATATATATATATATATATACTAAGTATATAAATTGGAATTCACTCTCAATAGAGCTTCACATATGTATATAGAAATTACTCACATTCTCTTTTTTTCTAATTCCTTAAAAAAAAATTATCCGTTTATATTATAGAGAAATTTGACTTCTATTTCCTTGATATATAAGAATTTAAGAATGTGTACAAAGCTGTGTTTTATCAATATAAACATATTTTAGATCTTATAATTTTAAATATAAGTGTGTTTACCTGTTTTCAAGAAAAGTTGAGGATAAATTTCATGTTGAAAATACCGTCAGGCTTCTGATATTAAACAAAACTCTGATTTTCACCATATAGATAGAATCATAATCATAGGAATAATTTAAATCCAATACAGAAATCATAAACTATTAAAATCCAATACAGAAATCATTTACTTTCTCTATTTTATACATTTACTTTTAAATTTTTAGTTATTAAATTTTTTTTTTGTTCTATAAATAATTAATTTTTTCTCTAGTAGTTGACCCATGAATTTGTTTTCTATTAGGTATTTTGTTTAACACTTGTTTTTATTTTGAAATATTTTCATATCATTATATATGAATTATTTTATTTAATTACTATTTGTATCAGTTTCTATTAAAATTGTTTAATGCTTTGATATTCGGTCTTACTCTCGTTGCAAAAACTTAATTTCAAAATAAAGTTATTGATACACTTTAGTTAGACTAAGACTATTTTTATTTTGGAATTATATATTTTTGGTGCATTTGTCTTATTTTAGATTATATAGTTTGATTTCTACGATTATTTTTATCTTATTTAATATAGCATCTCTTTTTGTGTGTTTACAAATAGTCTATTTTTAATTTTTATATCCATATTAAATTTATGCTTGAATATTTTAAGGAATTCATAACATATGATTTCTCTCTTATAAAATTTATTTAGATATACAATAATCGTTAATCTCTTGCTATCATAAGAAAGAAAATTTATCTCTTGTTCATTATTTTTTTATCTGTTATATATTATTTTATGTTATTTACTAATTGTTATGAAGTCTTCATTTTAACTATGTACTGTTTTTGGCTATAAGTTTTCATTAATTTCCTATTAACAATTGGGTATCAAGTTTTATTTCAATGTGTTTCTTAGCTGCTAATTTCCCTAAATTAAAAGTTAGTAATGAACACACAATGCCTAATACTTATAAGTATAACTTAAGATTTCAGTAATATCATATTTATACTTTAGACCAGGTTAGGAATCTGAAAAGTTCAGTAGGTATGGACCTAATAAATGTTGTTTTCTTAACTCAATATGTTCTATTATTGAACCGAATGGAAAAGGTAGCATCCAACATCCGGAAATTGGGGTTTCTGCGTGTTACATCGAACCCGCTCAACATGTAAACTGACCCTTTGCTGAGACGCTGCCTGAACATGAATTGACGGTTCACATTAACACAACTTTGAATAACCATCGATTGTTAGAAATGACAAATTATTTTTTTTAGACAATCATAATGGAACCAATCATCAACATCGTTAATCGGAAAGAAGATGCTTACATTCTCGTCGATGAGGAGCATGTCTAGACTCATGAGCTCACCGCCTTTCCTCACATTTCTGGCCTCCCAAACCCTCAGCAAGTGAACCTCGTTGGTGTTGGGGCAGCGCCCATCTTTCAAATCAGCAAGGAAAATGGAATAAATCACCATTGTAGCAATCGGAAAGTTGAACAAACTTTTCTTCTAGTGCTCGTCGAAGTTGTGTTGTTCAAAAGGGATATATATACTCACACCTCTACATGGTTATTTTCGGGATGCAATAAGGTGGTTTCAGTGATCCAGAGTTGGTTATCACTTATAAAATAGGAGGAAAGAAGGTGTGAATCAAACGTGCGTCGAGGCATTACGGAGAGTTGATAATATATTCTGATATCTACAACCCACGTCGGCTGATCTAGGGATCTCAAACGAAGATGACGAATAAACCTATAATATTAAAAGATCCCTATAATCCAAAAGTTTAAACGCAATCTACAACAATAAAACCCCCCAAAAATATGCATTTTACCAATAATATATTTTTTCTAAAATAATATAATTTTTTTCTAAAATCCAACAAATAATTTCTTAAACTTTAATGAGGTGACACATGACAGTTTTTTCTAAACTAACTTTATTATATAGGATAAGACTAGGGTCAGTCCATGTTACGCGCAGGATATGCATGTATGTAGCTATGGAACTATATCATATACTAGGGATCATTGACCCTGTTCAAATGCGGGTTTTTTTGCCTTTGTTTTTTTTTTATTTTTTATTTAATTGATAATTTTGGGTTTAATATCATTCTTGAAAATTTCGGATGATTAGGACAAAACAAAATAAAAACAAATAATTACTCGATTATTTTTATTTATTTCGAATAACAACTAAATCATTATTGTTAC
The DNA here is from genome assembly GCA_932364175.1 of Eruca vesicaria subsp. sativa. Taxonomy (NCBI): domain Eukaryota; kingdom Viridiplantae; phylum Streptophyta; class Magnoliopsida; order Brassicales; family Brassicaceae; genus Eruca; species Eruca vesicaria. Next base: position 408,672 of record CAKOAT010206265.1, read on the forward strand.
GTTATTTGTTTTCTTTTCCCATACTTTTGCTCATTAATTCACTGTTTCCCTTAGGTAATATATGGTCATGTGAAGAGATTTTCAATTTGATATAATTTGAAGTTATATGAATGTGGAAGATCTCGTCTCTTCACATGAGCATGTATTACATGTTGTAGATAATCGTGGAAGATCTCGTCTCTTAGTGTTGGGGAAAACGGGACACGGCGCAGCGGAATATGTGTTCAAGTTCCCCTGACCTTGTGTGAATCTATGAGGAAAATACTTCGACGATAGCAGGATATAATATAAGCGATAACTAAATGAGACAAGCACTTTTTACGTGGAAAACCTCCTCAATGTGAGAAGGAAGAACCACGGGACCGTAGTCCACTCAACAATCCACTATATAAATGTATGTGAGTACAACCAAGTGCTCCCTGTTCAACAACCTGAATAGAACAGAGACTTTAGCTACAAAGAGCTATCTCCAACACAAGAACAACAACAAGAGAGTAACACCAAAGCTTCAAAACCGGCAGCAACCAAACGACCTCAGATCACTAGTATTCCGGCAACCAGAGACTAATCCCACCGTACAAATCCAAGATAAACAAGTCAACAATAGCTCTGCCAAATTTCAGCTCAAACAGAGAAGATCTCACCGTCGGATTTACCAAACACTCAAGACAGCACTGCTGAAGAACTGTGACGACCAGCTTCAAGAAAACCCAGATAACAGAAGATCCAACCGTTGAAATCCAAATCCCTTCGGTGAACCTTTAACCCACTGACTGAAGAAGCTTCCCACAAAATATCAGCTCAAAAGGAATTCGTTTGACCCTCCAAATCTGTCTTGACAAACCTAGACGAAAATCTGCCTCTTCTCTCTTTTCTCTCTTTTGCCTCCTTTCTTTCTTCTTGTGTATCTCCAAAAGTCTTGCCACAAAATTAGGTTAAGAGACTTTATATAGTGTCTCACTAACCACAAGTCCCAATACTAATCTCATGGATAAATATCATTGGCCCAACATCCAAGTTTGGTTATCACCAACCAAACCCAATGGGTTTCCTCCATCTAGAAGGAACCCAACAAACTCCCCCTCCGACTAGGTGGAGGAAACAGCCATTCCGGCTATCCCTCGGCATACTTCAAGCTTCTTCTTCGGTAAAGACTTTGTCATCATATCAGCCACATTATCATCCGTATGAACTTTCTCAAGTTCCACTTCCTTAGAAGCAACCACATCTCGTATCCAATGATACCTCTTCTGAATGTGTTTTGACTTCGAATGAAATGTAGAGTTCTTACCGAGACAAATTGCGCTTTGACTATCACAAAGTAGCGCATAATTTTCTTGCTTGAAACCGATCTCTTCACAGAAGTTCTTCATCCACAACAACTCTTTACAAGCTTCAGTTGCATCAATGAACTCTGCCTCAGTGGTAGATAGTGCAACGCACTTTTGTAGCCTTGACTGCCATGCCACAGCTCCACCCGCAAATGTTACCAAGTAACCCGAAGTAGAACATGTCAGAATCAATGAAAAAGACAAGTGAAAGCTTCTTACCCCCGAAAGTAATCTTCAGATCAGAAGTCCCTCTGAGATATCTCAAGATCCACTTCACAGCATTCCAGTGTTCTCTTCCTGGATTGGAGATAAACCTGCTGACAACTCCAACGGCGTAGGCTAAATCCGGTCTTGTACAGACCATGGCATACATCAAACTACCCACTGCAGANCTGCTGACAACTCCAACGGCGTAGGCTAAATCCGGTCTTGTACAGACCATGGCATACATCAAACTACCCACTGCAGAAGCATATGGAACCTTCGCCATATCTTCCTTCTCAGCATATGTCTTCGGACTTTGTTGACTGCTCAATCTTAAGTGCGGAGCGAGAGGAGTACTCAACACTTTAGACTTGTCCATATGAAACCGTTTAAGTACCTTCTCAATGTACTTCTCCTGAGATAAGTGAATCAGCTTCTCACTTCTGTCTCGAGCAATTCTCATACCAAGAATCTGTTTCGCTGGACTCATATCTTTCATGGCAAAGGACATGCTTAGCTGATCTTTCAGCTCCTTAATTCTCTCCATGTTCCTGCCCACAATCAACATATCATCGACATACAACAACAAGATGATAAAATCATCATCACCAAACACCTTCACAAATACGCATTGGTCTGAATCAGTCTCTGCATAACCATGCTCTCCCATAACAGACTTGAACTTCATGTACCACTGCCTCGGTGCTTGCTTCAATCCATAAAGGTTTTTCTTCAAACGGTCTTCTTTGCCCTTTTTCACATAGCCTTCTGGTTGTTCTATGTAAATCTCTTCCTCCAAATCACCATGAAGGAAAGCAGTCTTCACATCCATTTGCTCAACCTCTAGATCAAGGCTCGCTGCCAATCCAAGAACAACCCGAATGGATGACATCTTCACAACAGGAAAAAAGATTTCATCATAATCAATCCCCTTCTTTTGGCTGTAGCCTTTCACAACCAATCTAGCCTTGAATCTAGGTGGCAAACCTGTATCCTGATGCTTAATTCTGAACACCCATTTATTAAGTAGAGCTTTCTTGCCCTTAGGCAATTTCACCAACTCAAATGTATGATTCTCTTTAAAAGAATCCATTTCCTCATCAATGGCTCCAAACCACATATCCTTGTGTTCATCCTCCAAAGCTTCATCATAGCTTTCAGGCTCTCCCCCATCAGTAAGTAAAACATACTCACTAGGATCATACCTTGTCGACAGTTTAAGACCTCTTTCTGATCTTCTAACAACAGTAGGTTGGTTCTCAGCAGTTGGTGTCTCACCATGATCGTCACCATGATCACCACTACCATCTTCATGTGCGGGAGCATCTGCACTGGGTGTATTATCCTGAACCTCAACCTCAACCTCATCGTGGACCGATGTAGAAGGAGTAACCTCTGTATCGATCAAACCCTCAAAAACCTGAGTTGGATTTCTGGACTTGTCAATGTCCTTTATCGTTTGATCTTCCATGAACACAACATCTCTGCTCCTTACGAGCTTCTTCTCAATGGGATCATAAAATCTGTACCCGAACTCTTCCTGACCATAACCGATGAACACACACTGCCGTGACTTTATCTCAAGCTTCGATCTCTCATCCTTGGGAATATAAACAAATGCCTTACACCCAAAGACCCTTAAGTGACTGTAAGAAACATCCTTACCAGTCCAAACCCTCTCTGGAATATCACCCTCCAATGGAGCACTCGGTGACAAATTTAGCACATGAACCACAGTGTTCAAAGCTTCTCCCCAAAAGTCATCGATAAGCCTGACTGTGAGATCAAACATCTCATCCTCTCGACAATCGTTCTATTCATCCTTTCAGCCAACCCGTTCAACTGTGGAGTCTTAGGCGGCGTGAACTGATGCCTTATACCATGCTCTTTGCAATAAGCATCAAATGGTCCAGAATACTCTCCACCATTATCACTGCGGATACACTTCAGCTTCT